>JAQQZZ010086336.1:0-18414 GCA_030265115.1 Mopalia vespertina
AACCAGACAAAATGGCTCGTTGATACCTTAGAGTTGGAATCTCCGCAGGTAGGTCCACGAATAATGTTTAGAATGCTACCCAATCAACAGGCTGAAATGCATCACGTGACGTGGGTTTTCCCCATTTCTTCTACTATCATGGCGGATAGGATATAGCTGTATCGTCAATAAAGCGTTAGACTGCATTGACGATACCTGGATCTAATCTATGGACGATCCAACACAATATACAGGGCTAATTCCTTCGTCTTAGCCCTAAGAAACTCATGAAGGATGGAAATCGATCCGCCGCTATCGCCGGCCTCTCAAAACATATATCTGATTTTTCTCAGATTTCTTTTAGATACACTAAACACAAGGACTAGTATTTTACCTACCTGCAATAATTCTTTTCGGACGGTTTCAATTTTATTTTTGCAAAAGGAGATAACTTAAACAGGTCAACTCGGATGAGAAATTCAACTAAAACTTTATTTTAACGCGATGAAAAAGTAGGAGTAAGTTTATTTTGTCTATGGTACCGGTATCAAATTTTTTTTTTAAATTTTAGAAAAATCAGATATACATGTATGTTTAAAGAGACCGGCGATAGCGGCGAGTCAATTTCCATCCTCCACCAGGAGCCCGTAGGGCTAAGGCGAAGGAACTAGCCCTATATACTGTACTATGGACGCTCATGAATCTGTGGCCATCTTTTTGTACAAATCATTTTTGATAGGCACTGATAAATGCAGTGAGGTTTGCCACTTGGGGAAGCACTCCAAAGAAAAAGGATATGGTACTGCAGTTGTTTGTTATATCTAATGCTGCAGTCATTTAACTGACAGTCTATAAAAACACGTTATTCGAAGCAAATCAAAGTTTCCATGACTGACTAGAAACGGATTTTGAATAGATATTTAACAACTGATTTCTTTGTGGCCGATTCACAAACGTAAGCAATAGCATAATCAGAAGTCAATGAAACAGAGAAAACAACAAATGGGCTTAATTTAATTCGTATTTGGCATTTTTATTAGATAAATAATGATCACATGAAAGGGACTATAGTACTTAATTGGTGCAATAAGACCCTCTTATGTAGTTAGAGAAGGAATTGATCAATGAATTGCACTATGTCGGATCCCTAAAATTCTCAGAGAAAGAACACTGTCAAAAGAAACCATTAGGAGTGGACATCAAAAGGTAAGTACAAAGTCGAGTTGGAAAAAAACAAAACAATCTTGTTTAAAGTATTGCAATTTGGGGGTGAAGGCAGACTAACAATAGTTATTGCATACCCAAGACCAAGGTCAGGCGTTCCTTCCACAAAACACAGAATCTCAAAAAATGTCAAGATATGGGTAGTTCATTGGGAGATTTTGTGATGTGATTTCTAACAAGTGACGTTGCCTTTGCAAGGCGAAACATAGATGAATTACTATCAGTGGTTTAATTTTCAATGTAGCCGAGGAGGATATGAAAAGATAGGCAAACAAGAAAATGGATAGGTGTTCACTACGAATTCTTTAAATAAGATTCTCTGATACACAAATAGTATCTTGTATTGTTTCCAAAACTAAATTTTTTAAAACTTAATTGAATGGGAAAACAAAAATAAAACAAGAGCTTTGAGGAAAGTTGATAATGTAGCTTATATAGTTTGATCAAAACATGCAGCATTAAGCAGGCGAGTCCTATTTTAATTTACTGCAGACCGCCAAGGCCTTTTGTCAGATGATAGGATTATCTCCCCTTGAGGACAGAGGGTTCTGGGTGCAGCAATAAATATCATCTATTGGGAATGGGGTGTAACAACCACAAGGAAGGTATACAAAGAGGGGGAGGGGTGTTACCGCATTGCTGGGAATAACCCCAAACAAAGACGGTCTAAAAAATCTACCAGGCCACACCCCAACATCAGGATGGACCAGTTAGGATTATCATAATAGATATATATAGTTATATATATATGTATATTCTAATACCTATCTATGTGTAACCACACTATGGTGGTGTATATATTGCAATAGGCTCAAATTGCAGACCATTATACGTCATCACAACAGGCAATGGACAACAAAACTGTACTAATATGGAGTCATTAAAAATTGCAATTGTGTCAAAATTTAAATATTTTACAACCATATATGAAAGGTTCCATAAATAAACCACGTATCAACAGGTGTCCAAATCGTCTCTGTTACATAAGTTAAAAACAGTTGAGATAAAAATTAAAAACACTGACAAAACAAAACACTGGTTGTCGTGACGAGTGATTGGTTTGCTTACTGCAAGTAAAACATTTTGATATGGTAAATAGCTCTCCTTCATAAATAAGATATTTACAACATGTACTAGGAGAATAACCTGTACAATATCAGCCTCGTTTTTGATTATCAGTACACTAGAGATAAGTAATGGGAGCAGCCCATTGATATCAGATATAACTTTGGTAAAGTTTAGACACGATGTGAGCATGTTGTATGTGTGAGCCAAGTGTGTGGACAATATTGCATGGGTGGTGTGCGTTTCATTGGAGTGACTTAAAAATGTCCAACTTAAGGTTTGGAGGGTGGCATTAATTGGGCCGTAGATGGCATTGCGAACGCAACGATTAGTCATTTTGATTTCGTGAGATGTAGGTTTTGATTTGATGTAGTGTTTTACATGCACTAAATTGAAAATGACATTTTCAACACGCAATGGATTAATGTCTAGTAAAGGAACATCCATGATTAACGAGACAATTGCATCTGAATAGGAGATTCCATGGTTGTGGGAGAATGTGAAATCATTGTTTAACATAATTAGGTAACTTTTGATAAAGTGTCATTGGATTAGCCGACCACAAGTTAAAACCAGACTGGTTTACTTGAAAGTTGTCTTCGTAAAAGAGACTTATTGCAGTACAGTCTGGCTTTCTTGTAGGCATGTCACAGTTGTGTAGCAATGTCACATGGCATCCCGAGCAGATGGTAAATGACACGATCTAACAGTTTTTGTTTTTTTTTAAATTAATTATGTTGAGTATTAAAAATAGTCGATCCCTCTTAATCAGATTTTATTGCCCAAGCTAAGTGCTCAGAGGCTTCTGCATGCTACAGATTTATTACTAAAACTGACCAGCAGGGTACCAGGAGGTTAAATTTGACAGTTCTGTTAGTTTTGGTACACAGCTTAAATTAAAGCTTCTCAAAATTGTAAACTGAGTTTGGTGTAAATGTCATATTACATGCCTCTTCAGAAAGCAAACGCGTCAAAAATGTGATTCTTGTTGTTTTCGTATCCACAGATTTACAACCAGTGTACATAATTCTTGACTTTCTCACAAGTATTCTAACAAGTTGAGCAAATAAAGGTAAAATAATCATTATTCATCAATATCTAAGAGCATTACAATAATTTGCAGTTACCTGTTTTTAACACTATATAGCATTCAAATTACTTCCTGATGAAAACAGGATGCACTTCAAATAAAAATGTTTTGAACGGTGTGTGGTTTTCAATGTAATCTGTATGCTGAAAATGGACAAATTGACATGTTACACAACAAACTAAGCACAGAGACTTTATGCTGTACATATAATATACATATATACAGACTTGAGCCACAACCAGTTTGTATGGCTATAGTTAATAGATTACACATTGTGACAGAATTACCCCCCCTGACACACAGCTGTAAACAGATCTGGACAAATTGAACCCCAATTTACGGCAAGGGAAAGTCAAAATCTGACCGGCAATGTTCATTCAATCTTCACAACTGGTCCGTCAAGAAACTTCTGTACAAAGGGAGGGGGTAAACATTAAATATAGATATATTTATATAGATATATTTATATACTTATGTACATATGTAGCTAGTCACATGGTAGATTTAAGTAACGTATGGCTAAAAACGTGTGGTCATTGCTGCCCTTAAAATATGAACAATAATCATTTTGAAATAGTTGTCACCGACAAAAGTGTCATCATAGAAATATTTTGTCATGGCTGCCATGTGGCATATCGGACGTCTGTTAGTCCATTCATCTGGTCAGAAATTGCATGAACTGTCTTTTGAGCCAGGTATCTGTCCCATGACCCACAGCACTTCAGCTTTGGACTTCTAGCTGAAGTCAAACATTAGGCAGCACAAAGTTATCCTTCACTTCTAGGAGATTATCCAATCATGTTATCTTAACACTCAGCTGTTACAATTGTGGCCAGGAAAATGTCTTCTGCAACAGGCCTATCAAATGCAGCTCAAAATAAATAGCTGTCCATTGAACCTTAATACTGTTCCACTACGATTCAAACAAAGCCAGCAAGTCATCACTATTGCTGTTGTTGCCCGCATTTCCGTTGCCCGTTGACCCACCATTTGGTGCCCCATTTACATCTCCAGTGCTGTCTGGTGGACCTAAATACGATAACAGCTCCATGGGGTCTCCAATATTCTCAGGCAGGAGCTGTGGAATAACAAGAAGTTTAATCAATATATTTTATATTTTTAATTAAGGAATACGCCATTTTTAAAAAACCATAATACACACTACAAACTAGTGAATTTTACATAACTGCACTACACTTCTCTGTAATGCTATCATGTAAAGTGGATAATTTAAAAAACCTTCTACTTAAATTACAAGTTGATTGTTTGTTTGTATGATTGGGGTTTTACGTTGTACTCAAGGGTATTTCACTTATATGACGACGTGTCAGCCCAATGGGTGAAGGAAACCACCGTCGACACCACCGACAACAAACGAAGACAAGACGGGACAAATATAGGACGCAATACAGACACCACAAACAGATCGGCTTCCTGTTCCCCTTTAGCTCTAAAAGCACCAGGGCAACATGAAGCTCCCTCCAACAACCCGCTACAAGTAAGTTGAAGTCCCTATTGTGACTCCCTCATATACCAGAGGTGCACACAAACCTTTGAGCGGTAAATGAAGGAAGCTCACTAGTCCAATGTAATAGAAGTGAAATACCTTGAACATGGTGCTAAATTCCAACTTTGAATCATTATTATGTCTATAGAAATTAAACAGTGTATGTGACTTACATCAAGTCCTGGTGTTGAGGTTTCTCCGTCAATTATGGCCGCAGGATCAAAGTTGAGGTCATTGGTAGGGTTTGGATCCGTGCTGTGAGGTTGAGCTTCACCGTTACTATGTGCTAAATGGTTTTGTGTAGGATGGTGACTTAATGGATGGCTGCCATTATTGTGGCTAAGAGGCTGTGATTGGCTGGTCATTTGGAGCTGGCCTCCCATGTTCATGTGAGGGTCGTTTGGATGCTGTCCATGGGGGTCCACTGGACTGGGCTGAGGGGCAAACTGCCGATGAACATTTTGTTTAAACTGTTTCTCACTCTGGTGCATGATATCTTGTGGATGCATGTTGTCGCCCATATGAGAGAGTGAATTAGGGAAGTCCATGCCACCTGGAGGGAAACAGCCAGGACTTACAGGGGGAGGTCCCCCGAAAGGGCTACCAAACCCAGGACCAGAACCTACAACAATCATGTAGCATTATAGGTCAAAGTGGAATTTTCAGGTCAGCAAAATAAACCATGATTAGGATAATGTTTTTAAAAATTTATTACAGAAAACTACTAACAAATTATTCATCCATGAAATAAATGAAAATATTATGTAAAATCATATATCCACTGCGATTCAAATGTGCCGTTTTTTATTATTTCAAAATAAGAATACAAATAGAGAAGCTTTCCCTATACCTGTTGGTTGTGGCATACTGTAAGGTGAAGGCTGATGACCCGTATCCCAACTACTCGACGTAGGCATGGTCATACTGGAGGGGGACATAGGTTTCATCCAGCGATTGCTCATCCCACATGGATCTAAAACACAAAACATGAGTATAACAGACAGGGGAATTCATTATTTACGATCCGCCCATTGAGCAGGGATTTATATACACATTTTTTGTGATGGAGCTTTAACGGCTCATGGGCCTCTGTTGAGAACCTATAAAGGGTACATCGAAGGAGATCACTGAACAGCTGCCAAGGGTCTTTTAAGAATGAGCAGTAAAATGTTATAAATACATAACAAAACTGGACTCTTGGGTACATGTATTACTTCCATTTATGTAAATTAAAGATCAAGTTACTTCACATGTCAGCAGTATAATAGTAACAGTTTAATAGGTCACTTTTTGATATATTTCGTTTAGTTCATTGAGTAGTCAGAGTACAGCCATACCTGCTTCCTCCTCCTTTATGCCTGTGTTTTTTAGTTGTACAGGTTTCCAGCAGGCTGTAGGGTCAATTGTAACTTCCTCAAATTCAGTGTTCCCTAAACTGGTTAAAATACTCCAAATATACTGGTCTATCTCCAGACCCTCCAACAACGCGATTTTACTGCAATTAAAATTAAATAAATTAAAACTTTTATCACAGCAAAACAACAGTTGATTTAAAGATTTATTAAAAATATATACATATATAATCTACATCCCTGTGCAAGTGTGATTGCTTTTAGAAATATATATATTTCCAAATATAAATTTAAAAAAATATATACTAATATAGTAAAGTAGGTCAATTTAATAACAGACAATAAAACCAGTTTTATACAATTACAGAATATATATTTCTGATATAATGGTTATTCAAAACGAATCATCCATTTTGATAAAACTTTGAATGTGACCAGGGGCCAGTTGACTAAAGACGATTTTGCGCTAACACCAGGTTAGAGATAGACCTACAACATGGCATGACGTCGTCTAATAAAATTAAATTTAATAGCGCTTCGAGCAACCGGGCTCTGGGAATTAGCACACAAGATATATGTATATATGACATTTCTGTTATCATATGTTTACTTACTTGCAAACAGGACATTTCCATGATCCCCTTTCACAATTTAATTGTAGGTAGGACTCTAAGTCAAAACACTGAAAACACAAACAAATTAACAATTTATGTCAAACTGAACAACATATATGAGCATCAAAGAGAATAATATTATTATGCCATATGAGTGTGTGCCAGCCCAATGAGTGAAGGAACCCACCCTAGACCACACTGGCCACAAACAAAGACAAAACAGGACAATCACAATACATAATACAAGCTCTTGACTGCAACAGGGAGCTCATACATGTACTTGTTAGAAGATTTAGAAAAAGTTAGTTTAGTTTGAATGTGGTTCTTCAAGGCCATTTCACCTATAGGATGATAAACAGTCAATTTCTTACTATGTCTTAGTTATAATACTGGAAAATCGAGGGGAAACCTCGTATAAAGCACCACAATGATTGCGATGACCTCGTGTGACTCATACCAGATGGCGCTTCATCCTGTAAGTGGTATATCAAATGATTGATTGATGTTTTACGCCATGCTTAAGGGTATTTCACTTATATGACGGTGGTGTATTCCAACAATAATTGACACTTACAAAACCAATATGTGAAGAATTTCCATAATGTTGGAAAGTTAATTTTCCTTCAGTGCTAAGTAAAGACAGCATTACTACTCTTCAAATAAACTGCCCTTAGTCAGAGGGGGCGTGGTATATCAAAAGAGGATCTAAAGTCCAATACTCTAATGATCCACTGTCGCTTGTTTTCAGAAAATGATGAGAAATGGGAATACAGTTACGATCATACATACCTGAATATGTTTACAGTCATGTCCCCTCGCTGGCAACGTTATCCGCCGGAAAGTAATGGGACATTTGAGCGAGACTTTGATGGCTGTTTGTTCAACACCATCCTCATGATTCAGGCTGTTCCCCCCAGCTACATTGGAGAAATTTCTTTTGACTGTAAAGCAGAAAAATATAATTTTACATTCAGTGTTATGAAATGTTTAGTTATGTTCTCAGTACAAATTTGTTTCTTTTATACAATTTTGAGAAATCAAAATATAGGCTAAGTAGGCCACCAAAAAAATAAGGGTAAAACTTGGATAGTTTTTTTTTTTAAATTTCCATTGATCTGTAATATTATTACAATGCTAGAGTAAATAAAATGCCTTTTTAATACCTTGGTGATCTGTCATAAAAATAAAAGTACAATTGTGATAGGTGAAAAGAGAGAAAGGGTTAACGCTTACTTTTTGTGATACAGTGATCTGCTGGGAGTAATCTTTTCCTCAACAGCCCTTGTAAAACTGAGCGGACACTTGGTCGATGGACCAATTGTAAAACAAACAGATGAGACTGAAAAATAAACAAAAACAATTAAAGCTTCATTGATTAGACTTTGACATCAAATAATTCACTGTTTAACACAAAGTAGTCTCCCTTTGGAAGAATTGAACATGAAAATTACATGGAGTCTCCTTACATTTGCTAATATTAATATTCATTAGTGAAATAATAAATGAACTTACACAGCAGCAGGCGGTGACAGTGATTTGTATGGTGTTCCTGCCCGGCTGACACACCTCTTTCAGATACAGAGGTTTATGGGAGGTTTTATTTTCCCCTCTCTCTATATCCAGGGGCTTTGCATTCACACTGACTGTCACTGAGGCTGGCCAGTTTGTGTTCATCTGTCGGTCCTCATGATGGAAACACTTGAGCTGCAGTTCTAAATCAGACCTGTAAACACATACATGTTAATAAGTTATTACAGGTGCTTAAAGTTTGTACTCAAGAGATTTCACTTTTAAGATGACTGGTTATCCACTTCTCACTATCAATTACATAAATATGGTAGGAAATAGTGAGGAAGTCGTAGAAACCACCCCCGCAACTGCTGGAGCCACATTATTTGACTCATATTCCTGAGGTCGACACAGATTCAAGCCTGTTATCAGTACTTCATAGGCCAGTAGGCATACACACTAACCACTGAACCATCAACCTTAGAAAGTAGTAACTGTTTTACTGTAATTCCATTCATTATCTCATGCAATGTGATCAATCAGCTGCTGTCAATACAAGCACAAAAACCAAACTGGTTGCTTTGCTCAAATGTCTTTCAAAACTTATGTCATTTAAAACTTGTTTCTTTGCTTGCTGAAAGCTGGGATGAAAATATTGCTAAAGCAAAAATAATGGCTGGCCATTTTATGTTATGTAATATTGTAATTCCTTTTGAGAGGATAAACAGCCAGCCCAGGGGCTACAATTTACGCTTCAATGCGGAAGCTATAAGAATAGATCTTACCTCCACGTAAGAGTTTGATAGACTGAATCTCGCAGGTGGAAGACATGATTACTGACAGCTAGATTATGTTCCAGTCTGAATGGAGGTAACACCACCCCATCTCTCACGGGGAAAGTCAATCGCAACTCTTCAGTTTCTGTAAACATGTCAAATTGAAATCATTCTATATATCAAGTCTTAAGATGGAGAAATTATTTATACTGATACGTTAAATGTTTTTAAAAAAATAGAAATATCTTGTTTCATGAAGATCTGTATTTTAGGCCATGCTTGAAGCAAGAGCTTAAGTAGAGGCATGTCCACCCGTCCTTTGGACACCCTGAATTGAACAATTGCCTCATTTGAATACCCTGTTTTAAGAAACTTTCACATGCAGGAGATATGGAAAAATTGGAAACCCAGTTACTTAAAAAGTGAAGCAAAGTGACCGTTTTGGACACCATACTTTTTATTTCTGGCTGAACCCCTGGCTTTCAATGGTAGTTAATTTACCCATGTGATGGCGACAAACCCCAACTTCTGAGAAATCAGAACTTTGGTCTATAAATTGTCAAATTGGATGTCTCGCAAATCATTTCAAAACATTAAAACACTTATTTGCAAACATTGAAAAAAAATTGTTACACGCTGATTTACCACACATTACTCACCTTTCTTAATAGGGAAGTTTGGCTTGATGTCTGGGAAGTTGCCCTTGACATCAGGTGGGCCAGGTGAGACGTATGGAGGCATCGTACTGCCAGGTGTCATGGGAGGTGTTGGATTACCCGGGATAGGAGAGTATGGCTGAAATTTAGAGTTACAAAATTTAATAAAAACAAAAAAACTGAATATCGACTAATTCTTTCTGTAATAGGATACTAATAGATTCAAGTGTAGTCTGACCAACAGACTAAAAGCTGTGCTCAACGGCTTTCACTTTTAGGCTGTCGTTTAATAACCACACTAACACAACCATAAAAAGGTGAAAAGTTTTGCTATTTTGAACAAATTAAATGGGCCTCGAGTGCTAAGTAAAAGCTGCATGACTTTGTTAATATCTAATACCTTATGCCACAGGATTTTGGGTAAGAAATGCATTTCTATTTTTTTCTTTAAATAAATACATGTATTGTTAATAATGTAGTGCAGTTCATGAAAAACATTTTGTACAAATCAGTTAATTTAACAAAGAGTTCAGCAGTGAATCAGAACAATATACGTAATACTGAAATTAAAATTAAAAGCGGAGGCTTACGGGAAAGTTTTGCTGTGTAGCCATCTGAGGGAAGCCGGGTGGATGTTGAGGTTGTGGGGGGCGTGATGCATACGGACCTGGTACTATGTACTGATTGGGGGCATTGCTGTATGGCGGTGCAGGACCCGTAGGTCTCATCTGTGGGGGATGTGGCCCACCATATGTGGGTGAAGGGAGGGGCTGTTGAGAGGGAGGGTACTGTCCTTTGACTGGGTATTGTTGCTGTCCCTGACCGTAACCTGGCTGGTGTAAATACTGCTGTAAGGAGAAATATTGTAAAACCATTAATACAGGGAGAGGAAGTAAGAAATGAATAATTAAGGAAATGGAATTTAAACACTGTCAGGGTTTGTGAGAGATATATATGAGGGTTATAGATATCATTGAATAGATACATATCAGGATAAGGAAATAATGATAATACTCGTGTGAGAAACAAATGATTGTTGTAAAATGATATTTATAAGAACAAAGAGGTTAATAATAAGGAGAACCTAGTCGGATTCTTGGTGCCTTGGAGTGGATATATAACTGATGAAATAATGTAGCATGATAACTTACAGGTGCCCCATTTGTGTAGTGTCTTTTCTGCTGTATTTGATGATGTGATGGATATGGGCCTGGCCTCCTCTGACCCCCATACATGTTGCCTAAGCCCGGTTTAGTGGGCATAGGGCCTGGTCCTGGCCCCATGGGCCCGGGATGTCGCTGTCCTGGCATTCCATACTGGTTACCAAATTGCTGACCGTGGGGCATCTAAATATAAACAAATGTCACAATATATATTTTAGTTGAACATAATATTTGTAAAACAATGGATCTAAGAACAAATTAGCTAATTTACTTAAACTGCAATACAAATCCCACAAAATATCACAAAAGGCAAAAATTGATGTAAAAATATTATAAATTTTTGATTACAATTTATTGCAGTTGATGGATCAAATTGCAGAAACAATTAAGATTAGTTAAGCAGTTGAAATCCTGTTCCATAAAAGGCTAGAGGACTCACCTGGCCATATTGCCCATTGAGGTTCATGTTCATGTTATAATTTATTTGCTGCTGGTTTTGCTCCTGCAATACCATACTTGCAGTTGCTGTAGCTGTTGCCGTGGCAGTCGCAGCAGCTGCAACAAAAGCGGCCGCTGATAGTGCTCCAGGGGGTGCCTGATAATCGGTAGATCCGGAGACTGCCGGTGAGGACCCAGGAGTGTTTGGAGTAGGTGGGTAGCTGAAAGAAAAATATATACAAATTATTTGGGCATATTTTATTTTCACCTGAAAGTTTAATTTATACAAACACATCAAACAGCAATGGAATTATTTAACCAGATGTTAAACCATAACAGTTCTTCTGCCAATGATTTCAGTAACAAAGAGGACTAGAACTGTATCCTTAACGAATAAGGAGCAAAAAACAGGGGATATATCAACTGTTTTCCACTTACCCTGGTCTGCCATAAGCTGCTGGGTCTCTCCTATATGGCATACTAGGAGGGTTGCCATAGGGACCTTTTTGCATCCCATTTCCTGGAAATCCCATTGGCTGTTGTGTATAGGGTGTCGTTGACATGGTTGTATTTGTATATCCAGGTGTACTGTGGGTAACGGGTCCACTTTGTGTCGTCTGTGTCACTCCCCACACTGTCGTAACTACTGATAAAGCCTGGTTTCCAACGTTCCAAGGTGCATTTGCATCACTACAACAACAACAACAATATAACAAATGTTAGCACAGTACTGTGGAATAAATGGGTACAAAAAGGCACAAATGAACACATCACATGAGCTTATCCAGAACACATCAGTAAATCACGAAACAATTAGTAAACAGTCATTTCTCCTACTTCAGACACCATGCGCAGAGAAACAATGAGGATTTGACACTCCTCATATTAATACATTATTTATTTGGAATGCAGCCAGGAGTCCAGTGCTAAACTTGACTACTTGGATGACAATACAGTGTGGTATGAAAACACATTCCCTGAAATATATCAGCCTTTTTTACGAGAAGAACCAAAGTTTCTAAAATTTATGATAATCTGATTACATATAGGAGCTTTTCACACTTCACAGAAAATGAAAAACGTAGTCGGTAAATTCATACAGGGAGTCAGGGACAATTATCTTAAATAAAATCTATTAACTTTATTATACACAATAAAACCTGTTGGAAACTGAATGTTCCTTCACTGGTGACACACAACGGCTAGGCTTGAAACATTCACTTACTGCTCTCTATAGCCAGAGGGGTTGCACAAATTGACAGGCCAGATCAATATACATTTAACTATTGCACATATGGTTTTTTCACCACCGAGTTAAATCTGTTACTGATACTATCAGATCTGTTTAAATAAATCTCACTGCAGAATGTGAAAGCAAAATAATTGTTGTAAATAAAAAGATATCTTGATCTCTATACGTGTAGCCTATGAATAAAGATTGATTGATTGATTGATTGGGGATCATCGTCATATTGTAGATTATTTCTCTCATTTTACATTACAATGTGCCACCCCCCAAAGGTGGACACGGACCCCGACGCCAATGACAACAAAAAATAAAAGACAGGACAATAACATGAAGCAATACAACGGCCCCATAAACAGATCAGCTCCCTGTTGCCCCTTTAGTTCATCAAGGACCATCCAGGCAATGGGCAGTTAGTTCCCTCCAACCACCAGCTATACAGACTTGATGTAAATGAGATCAGACCTCTTTATGTACATGTGAGTGGAGTTTAGTGCTATACTCCCTCAACTGATTGGCTGGTATATAAACAAATAAAAACAAGTGGCCTTATTTCCCTATATAATACAGGCATGCATGTAGGTGGATATAGCCAGAGGTCATAAAGCTTAACATATGCTACACACAATCCTACAACGTTCAATTATGCACTATTCAGTATTGAATGCTCATTTTACGGTTATTGAAAAGATAACACAGAGGGCATTCAATTTTATAAATTGTTATTTATATTACTTTTCAAGAATAATTGATGTACTCAATTCCACCGGCATTTTACTATCCTATTTTTTTCCTCATCTCATTACACTTTCAGGAAAAGGGGAGGAGGAGGTACCAAAATCTTGTGCAACAACAAATCTTAAATTCTAATGTTGGATACGGTTGAACCACAAAATTGAGAAAAATGGCCAAATATTTATTGAAACTATCTGGGTTCACATATCAATAGAAGCATTCTACATTTTCCATAGTCATAATTTATTGAAATATTTTATATTTCTTAAAGATCCTAAAATGAACATAAAATTTCTGAGTTAAGTATGGTTCTCCGATTTTCCCCGATATATGATCTCAGCCAATATCATACTTTAAAATGTAAACAATTTCAGTCTACGCATATTTTAACTTGAAATATTGATAGATCAGTGTTTTACACCATGCTCATGGGTATTTCACCTCTATGGCAGTAGTGTATTTTAACAGAAATTGACTACAGTACAACCCTGAAATGTTAAGTGTTGCTACTTTAGAAAATTAACCTTCCTCCAATGCTTAGTAAAAACATACTTGTAACTATGTTCAAAACAAACTGCCCTTGGCCAGAAAGCCTTATGTTAATAGAATATTTGTGAATTCTAAGTTAGGTCCGGTACTATCTTCTCATTGTCACTACGAGAGGGAGGGTTTCTAATATATGTATAAAATCGGCTGTACAATATCTACATAGTACAGTGGCAGTCATATAGATGTAAGTGTAGTGCATCATGACTGGGGAAATCTACAGCACGCTAACTCTACACTATATACAAGCTATTCTCCACAAATTAGAGCTAGTGCCTAAGCTTTAACCACAGTTATGTGATGTAAAGCCTGGAGGTGAATGTAGAACAAATCTGACACTTTATATGATCACCCTAGATACTTTCACCTAGACCTTTAGAACTTAAGAAACAAGGTGGTTAACTCTTCACTAAACATCTTATTGGTTGTATGAGAAAACATACCCACAAATACATGTAAAACATGGCCTAACTAAAACTGTAAACAGAACAATTAGCCTGAGGTTACAGAGGGGTTCGCAAACACTAACCATTCTGTTAGGGTAGCCTCCACTTGGAGATGTATGTCTGCTGTTGGCTCCATGCTTTTGCTTCCACTTCTTCCTGTGGCTGTTTTACAAGCAGATTTACCTATACACTAGAGGTAATCAATATACCAGGTGATATGGTCCCTCCCACAGCAACCTGCCCAGCCGCCACTCAGTGCTATAGTGACTGTAAGCTAGCAGTGATAGCAGGTCTAACTGACACACAGCTGGTCTCAGTCACATAGAGAATAACCTCCAGATAGCCACTCTCAGCTGGTCTAGTCAAAATACCCTAATTAATTGAAATTATTCTCTACTATCTGACACATAGCAAAGGTCTATAGTACTGTCAGTCATATATATCAACATATAACAGCAGTAGGTTATGCAAGCCTAAGGACATACTTCCAGATTTTCTCCCAAAGTTTTTAGACCGTTTTACTATTCAAACTCCTAGCTGATTTATTGTAACCTAGTTTACTTATAATTTATATACCCACAACGTCACACTATCATCAGCAGCTAACGTGAACTGCACACTACTGACGTAACTACATGTGCGCGATGACAGCATCTGTATATATAGATATATTTTATACATGTAGCTTTCACAAAATCATTTTAAAAAAATTGTGTGGCCCGAGGCAAAACTGCATTGTACAAAGCTTACCACATTGGAATCCAGCTCACAGAGTCCTGTCATATAAATAAATTAAGATAACCACACAACTACTTCCAGCCAATCCACTGATTTCACTCCTTCATAGTTCTATTAAGGATTGGAGTTTGTTTGATTGGGGTTTAACGCCATACCAAAGGTTATTTCACTCACAAGATGGCATGCCAGCCCAATGGGTCTAGGAAACCACCCTTGGCACCACTGGCAACAAACAAAGACAAGACAGGACAATCAAAGGACATAATACAAAAACAGAACAAACAGATTAGCTTTATGTTGCCCCTTAGCTCTGAGAGCACCAGGGCAACAGGACACTCCCTCCCAACCGTCTACTGAGAAGATATATGCTCTCATAAAGCTCTTCACATCTTGTGGAAGGCAGTTACAGTTGGAGTAGACTGCCGTCATAAGTGTAACACCCCTGAGTTCATGTAGCTGTACCCCATAAAACTTGACATTGTTTATACATACATTTCAAACAACAAATATACTAAGAGACTGCAACTCCCACCAATAGGTGCTCAGCAGACTCATGGCAGCTCAAAGCCACACAGAAGCCAATTACTTTATAACTAAAGAATATTTCTGTAAATAAAAATCAATAAATAAATCTGAATAGCCTGAAAAATGTACAACTGCGAATGAAACAGACAGGAGGCCGTCAGCTTGTAAACAAGAGATAGGAAGACTTAGACATCAATATCTACTATCACCACTGAAGAGCTTATGGACAAAATCAATTTCTTACGTAATGCTAGATTTGACCTTACTGCCAATACTCAAACAGATAATTCCAGGTCTCTGGTTAGTATATGAGCTGGGGACGAATGTATAAACTTAACACTGTACTTGAGGTCATTTTAGCTAGACAGCGTGACAGAAACTCGGCCTCCTTCAAAGTCCCTGGTAAATTGTTTTATTGGTGTTTAAAGGTCATTCTTAAGGTTATTTCACTTGTAAATGATACATGTAAAGTCATAATTAATACTGTATTAATCTGAAGTGTTTTACTGTGTAGGAAACTTATAATCCTCCATTACTATGAAAATATATTCTGCTTGAAACCTATAATGACAGGCTCAGAATAACAAATAAAGTAATTTGCTCAGTTGGAAAATTAATGCTCCTCTATTGCTAACAAAAGATATTCTGCTTGAAACAAACTGCCTTGGCCAAAGGACACGCCACTGTTAAAAAATGATGAGCTCAGAATAAAATTTTGTTAGTGTTTTTTGTGGTTGGAAAATTAATCTTCCTCTATCGATGAAGAAAGACAGTGTGACCATGCTGGACACATACTGCCCTCAGCCAGCAGTACGTTTACTGGTAAACACAGGATTGAAAACATGGAAGAAATTGTTGTTGATAAGTAATCAAGGTTGTGTTGCTCCTTGGATGGGTCACAGAACAGCAGTGTACAGGAAGTCCCAACCAGCCCTGAATGTCTGATAAAGTTATCTCATTCCTGTAACCAGTAGCCGGGCCTTACAACACATTTCCTTTATTACGCAGAAGCTAACTTACTATCAACCTTTCCTGTTTTCTACTACTTTCCTGTAGTCCTACTGTTTATTTTCAAATTAAACCTATCATTGACAATCTACATCGTCATAGAAGGATATTTTATTGTGTGGCTTAAGCACAGCAATTACATGTATTCGGATTATAAACAGACAATGTCTTGATTGATTGGTGTTTTACGCCGTGCTTAAGGGTATTTCACTTATATGACGGCGGTGTATTCCAACAATAATGGACACTAGCACCAACAAGATGTGAAGTGTTTCCATAATGTTGGAATGTTAATCTTCGTCCAGTGCTAAGTAAAGACAGTATTGCTACTCTTCAAAACAAACTGCCCTTAGCCTGAGGGCCGACAGTCTCTTGAAACTTACAAAAAAACTGATGTAGGTGTGCTGGGGTAGAAATTTACTAAATGGTGCATTGGTCAGACAGACCAGTAGTTTACAGCAGTTGCTCATTCGGAAGTCATTTCACCATTCTGCCCTGGTGAAATCTGTTTGATAAAACAGTTTGCCAGTGTGAACTGGTGTCATACATGTTAATAAACAGTTTATTTTACTGGTCTTGAGAATTTTAATGCCTGGTGTGTCTTTACATTGCTTGTTTGTTCGATTGGGGTTAAATACCATACCTACAGATATTCACTCACATGACAGCATGCCAGCCCAATGGGTGAAGGAAACCACGCCAGACACCACTGGCATTAACAAAGACAAAACAGGACAATCACACGGTGCAATAAAAAAACATCACAAACAGAGCAGCTTCACATTGCCCCTGACCTCCAAGAGCACCAGGGCAACAAGAACCTCCCCCCTAAGCCACCGCTCTTTACATCACACTACGTGTTTCATCACTTTACATTACAACCAAATCTATAACTACAGCAGGCACCTTTTGCCGCTCATCTCAGTCAAAGGGACCCACTAACACAGGGAGTAGTAATGTTCACCATATCGGTAGTAAACCGGTCTAGTTCAAACCAACTGAATAAAACTCCTATCACAGAATATCAATGCCTTATGGTTGCCATGTACTGATGCTAACATGTAGGATTGGACGGTTTCCATGTGGATGATAATAACACTGTTATCAACCATTATCTCCAATAACCTGGGTGGGATCAGAAGCACAGTGTCACAGACCATCCCCATGTAGAATTAGGATTGTTCATCAGAACACAAGACTAAAGTGTTCCTGTCCTCTAAATAATCATGTTGGAGAAAACCAAACACTATTCTGTGTTTCCAGATAAACAGCCTTGTTTGCGTATTGATTGGTGTTTAGTGCCATGTTCAAGGGTATTTTACTTAACTGTACCCACAATTAAACAGCAGTACAAGAGTAAAGTTAAGTGATATATATGAATGCTCATTTGTACCCAAACGTCTGAAAGGCATCAATAAAATAAAAAGGTCCTTCACCAGAGCCCATAATCCTACATGTACTGTACTTCACTGAACCTTGAATGTATTGTTTTTCACCCTAACTCAAAATCCAACTTGTATTGTCTTTTGCCCAGACCCAGACTCATACATGTATTGTCCTTTGACTGAACCCAGACTCATACATGTATTGTCCTTTGACTGAACCCAGACTCATACATGTATTGTCCTTTGCCCAGACCCAGACTCATACATGTATTGTCCTTTGCCCAGACCCAGACTCATACATGTATTGTCCTTTGCCCGAACCCAGACTCATACATGTATTGTCCTTTGACCGAACCCAGACTCATACAGGTATTGTCCTTTGACCGAACCCAGACTCATACAGGTATTGTCC
>JAQQZZ010086347.1:0-18413 GCA_030265115.1 Mopalia vespertina
GCCCTGTGATCAAGCAAGACGTCGTTTGCAATGTGATTTTGTAATCTCTACAAAAAAATGGGGGAGATAATATAGATATGTTTTATAACAGATTGAAGCAGTTGTTGTTGTTTCGCAACACTTACTCTTTATAGGAATTAAATCCACGAATTGTGCTTCAAATCTACAGAAATGTTGACATCAAATCTAAACGCCTTGGATAAGGTACGCAAGGTAGATTATATTTATCAGGAGACAGTTAATGGGTTTCACAGTATCCCACGTGATCTTGTGCTTCAAAATTGTATAACTTTTCGGGAATTTTTTTTTTATAATTTTTTTATTTGACAAATGTCAAGAAGACCTGCCTTCTATGAGATTGAGAACAAGTTCTTTCAGCCGATTGGAATGAATTTCGATGCATTATTTATACTAATCCCAAATTGTATCCCTATTTCGTAACCATCAAGCACCATCTAACTTGTTAACGACGACGGCATCTTTGGGATAAACTCGAGCCATCACATTCTTCTCAGAAAGTCACGAAGTGGAATTCGACTCTTCGTCACAGATAAATCAAATAGCGTAAAAATGTGTAAATACGTAATGTGGGTCTAAATAAAACAAAATTTCTTTTTGATATAAGAATCATTGAATTTGAAAAAAAGCACAGATCTGCGCAGCTGTGGGACATCATTACAAAGTCCTGGTGTATTTATACAGTTGTAAATTGCCGGGAGACGACTGCACGTTTAACGGAAAATTATCGAATATTACTTCACAACAAGGTACTGGTTTATGACCAAACGGATTCTATGTAAAGGAGTTAAGATGGCGAAGGTTTTCATAAAAAGTCTCCCTTGTACTGCAATGGTCCGTATATAGCTTGATAACACAATTCAGACTCGATAAGTTTTATAGGTATTTTATATATATAATAGGTACGGAACCGCCAATTTTCAGGAAAAAAGCCATTTAAAGAAAAAAACTGGTTATGTGCCCCCAGTGTCTGATCCCGAGATAAGTATCAGTGCTGCTAAAGTTATCACAGATTCTGCACAAGTTGCCAACACTAAAAACCACCATAATTTCACCGCATCTGTAAGGCAGTTTATTTGTAAGCTGCACCAAAATCTCGATATCGTAATTAAACCAGCTGATAAAGGGTCGGCTCCGGTCATTATGGATAGGCAGGATTACATAAATGAGGCAGAACGTCAGCTAAGTGATCCTGCCATTATAAAAAGCTAGATAACCTTATTTAGCCAAAACAAAACGTATAAACTCTAGTGAAATAATTCTATCTTTAGAGAATCAAAATTGCCGGAGTACAAAACAAGGTGATTATCTATTCGCAGGCCGGGACCCTAAAATAGACTTTTCTACATTCTCCCTTAAATTCACAAACCACAGAAGAAATGTCCGCAACCGTGTATGCCTCCAGGTAGACCTATAATGTCAGATTGTTCCTCAGAATCTTACCATGTTTCAGAACTTATTGATTACCACCTCAAACCGTTTACTAACAGCCATCCCAGTTTTATCTAAAGTATTGAGGGATTTTTCAATAAGTTATCTGAAATTCAGGTTGATGTCATATTAGTTACACTTGACATAGAATCTATGTACATAAATATCGACATTGAGGCAAAAATGCTTTCGATCGGTATCCAGTATCCCGTCATCCGACTACAGAGATATTGAAACTGTTGGAACAGCATCAAATATACCAGCACATTAAGGGTTGTGCTATGGGTAAAAGGTTTAGCCCCAACTTTGCTTCCATTTTTATGGCATAGTAAGAACATGAAGCCCTTGGAAAGTGTGTAAGCGACTTCTGTTGTACCTTAGATATTTGGATGACAGCATTCCAGAGATGATTTTGATATGTTCATTGTCGCTCTTATTAAGCACGATCCTAACATCGAACTCCAGCCCACTATTAGCTTTGATAGCATAGATCTTTTAAGATATTACGGTATACAAGGGGCCTAATTTACAGGCAGTAGGGTCTTTGGATTTTAATGTGATCTTTTAGCCTACAGATACCCATAAATTACTTAATGCTAAATCTTTTTATTATTCACATGCCTTCATGGGAATTATTAAATCGCAAATAATAAGGTTTCACAGAAATTCTAGCCCTCTTGCTACTTCAATCAGGCTAGTTCTGTTGTCCTAAAGGCCCTTATCCCAAGAGGATATACTAGGCGATTTCATCGCCAAATTAAATCCCAAACCATCAGACAACTGAACAGTTGTAATTCAGACAAAGGGCTAGAATCAGCTCCTAGAAGAAAATACCACAATCACCCTGCAACTGTGTCAGACAGGTCCTCAAAATGTATGAAGGCGAGATGCAACACACTAGAAATCTTTATTATTTGGTAGACAGTTTAAATTGTGATGCAGAAAATGTGGTATACCTTATAACTTATAGGAAGTGTCGAAAACAATATGTTGCTGAAACCAAAAATCATCTTCGGCTTAGAGCCAACAATCATGTGCGCTCCAAAAACACAAATTCCTCCCTCTAAAGAAAACTCCAAACAGAAACATTTAGAAAGAGGGGTTTATTGGATTCAAACTTGTAATTCACTGGATTTCAATTGGTAACCAGGTAAAGAGTCTAAAAAAGAAATTTTTCCATTTGTTTTGAAATATGACCAACCAAGCCCCCAGTTTGCTAGTCTCCCTTTACAGGAATATCAAAATCTTGTACCTAAAATGTCTACTCCTCTCTAACAAAGACATACAAGAGAAATAAAAATCTAAAAGACCTACTGGTTAAGGCGAAACTTCCCTCTGTATCAGACAGGTTGTAACACTCGTTCTCACTCAATGGACAGATATATTCATTGGTTATTCTCGATATCTGAAATACTAATTTGTAGGCTGATTTATTCCTAACCCATGCCGGATATCTTGTTGGCTACATACTTAAAAAATACTTTATACACCATATGGTCATTACCTTCTCTCGAGATGTCTGTAGGTAACCCATAATAAAACTCGAGATTAAGGTGTATGAAGAAACTTGTCTCTGGGAGTTCTAGAACATGAGATGATTTATCGATTTTAATTAATCTACATCCCTGTGCCAGTATGATTGCTTTTGAGAAATATATATAACCCCAAGTTTCCGGGTGCGAAGTCTTGCAAAACCATTTTTTCTAACTTCATTCAGTCACTATATATCAGGGGCAGTTGTTCATATAAAAAATGAGGTTAAGAAAAACACGCTTATTGATTATTCCTAATATTTATAAAATATTCGACCGCCTAGTTGGTGTTTATCGCTATACTCAAGAGTATTTCACTTTAAACAGCCAATTTGACATAATCAAGACGGGGGATTATTTGCCGTGTTAGAATTTTAATGTTCTTCTGTTGGTGAATAACGATGGTAGGTCTGTAATAGGTACCTTCTACCCGTATCCATATGCAATGCCTTAGTAATAATACGACATTAGTGATTGGGTGATAGAATCAATTAAATATTCAGAAGGTTGTTATTGGAGCTGATTTATATGACCAAAGGTTGAAACAAGAAAGGTCTGTTTAAAAAAAAATAAAACAAAAGTATAATATTTGTGAAACAGCTTTATTTTCGATCTTTATGGGAGACGTTGTGAATTCCCTAGCTTCTCTTCTGTTGGATTTTATCGTATACTATCTTTGCTGGAAGAACGTCTTCGATGGCCATACCTTCAACAAAGAAAGACAATACGTCAAATGAATAACTTATACCACACGAACGGGATCTGCCATTCTGTTAACCGTGACGAATTAAATGGAATAATCGGCTCTGGTGCGGTAAACCCAGAAAAGATCAAACTCATTTTGAAGTTATGGATGAAAACGTTTGCCGTTTGGCTGTAGAAAGGTGATAATCAGCTGCAGACCATGCGAGATGCAAACTCTGACCACGCGAGATGCAGACTTTGACCACGCGAGATGTAGACTTTGACCACGCGAGATGCACTCTGACCACGCGAGATGCAGAATTTGACCACGCGAGATGCAGAATTTAACCACGCGAGATGTAGACTTTGATCACGCGAGATGCAGACTCTGACCACGCGAGATGCAGACTCTGACCACGCGAGATGCAGAATTTGACCACGCGAGATGTAGAATTTGATCACGCGAGATGCAGACCTTGACCACGAGAGATGCAGACTCTAACCACGCGAGATGCAGACCTTGACCACCCGAGATGCAGACTCTGACCACCCGAGATGCAGACTCTGACCACCCGAGATGCAGACTCTGACGACGCGAGATGCAGACTGACGACGCGAGATGCAGACTCTGACGACGCGAGATGCAGATTCTGACCACGCGAGATGCAGACTCTAACCACGCGAAATGCAGACTCTGACCACGCGAGATGTAGACTCGGACCACCCGAGATGCAGACTCTGACCACGCGAGATGCAGACTCTGACCACGCGAAATGCAGACTCTAACCACGCGAGATGCAGATTCTCGCGACGCGAGATGCAGATTCTGACCACGCGACATATATACGAAGAGAACGGCTAGACATGTGCCATTTTGTAACCACCTAATACCATCTAGCTTTTCTACGCAGACTGCAACTTTCGGATAAACCTGTGCCACCTCGTTTTTCCCAGGAAGTCACGTACGGCGCGGCGACCTACCCTCCCCTCTCTCTCTCCAACCCCAGTGTGTGATCCGGTTGAACAGCAGAGTAAAGTAAAGACATTTCCAACGTATAGTTTTAAGTATAAATTTGGACATAAAATAAGGCCATATAGTTTATACGCATAAGGAAATGGCTGAATCATGGTTTCTTGTTTTCTCCAATATAAGATTGAAATGTATTATTTCTTGTCGGTCTGGTGTTGTTGGCATTCCTTTGGATGTTGTATTTTCTAATTTAAACAAAGCGGCTCTCTGAAGTGGAGGTCAAAATTAGTCTTCGTGTTAGCGCCAGTGACTCATCTACAGGTTAGTTTTAATGTCATGAAATGCCAATCCAAAACGTTTTTCAAATGATTAGATTTGTTCGTCTTTATGTTTGATTGGGGTTTTACTCGTACTAAAATTTATTTCACCCATATGACGGCGTGCCAGCACAATTTGTGAAGGAAACGATCATCGATTCAACTGGTGTCAAATAAAGACAAGACAGGACAAACACAGGACCCAATATAAATACCTTGTAAATTGATTGGCTTTGTTCTGTTCCTGTACCAAGTGAGCATAAGGGCTAATGGAAAACTTTATTGTTATGACATTATTAAATATTGACGACAATGGTACAAGGATACGGGACCCAAAAATTGCCGCCATTCAAGCTGCTTTATTTCCCACAGTTGAGGAAGGAGAATTTCAGCCTCCTATCAGCTCTTCATTTATTCAAAATATTTAATGATGACAGAAGTAAATTGTGCTTCATTCGGTGTGTGTATTTACTGGTTCGTTTTCTTCGAGATTTACGCGGTACATAAGGTTATTCCCAGTCCAATGGATGATGGGAACCGTCCTAAACATCACTTCATGACCACACAGAACAATCACATGAAGCAAAATAAAGACTGCGCAATAGAGCGGTTTGGTGTCCGTCGACTAAACCTCGCGAGATTCTCGTTACTGTGGTGTCACCACTACGCTCGACCGCGATAGATGTATGCCTCAAAATCGTATATTTTGTTCGCCGGAAGTCTATTTACTAGCATAATGCACACTATTCGCAACACCTAGCAAATTTCATATGTCTTTAAAATTCGCAAATTTAGTTCAGAAGTAAATTATGTTCTGAACATAAAGCAGATGAAAAATGAGAAATATCTTCACATCGCCAACTTTATGTTAATCCGTTAATTTGTAAAAAATGAAATGGCGACGATCGTTTGACGTCCAAGATGACGAGCACAGATCATTCGATGTACATTCGATGACTTGCGAGTGGCCTTGTGTTGGTTCCTTACACCTCTGAAAGCATAATGGAAACAGGAAGCTCTGTTTCCTACGTTGACCAGTCAATAAAATTGTGATTAAATTTCTTGCCTAATGATTTGAAAAGGGTTGTCTTTGTCCCATCCTGGGGTATTGTAGCTGAACCTAGCAATACTTCTCCAACCTCAGCAAATATCACAGCCTGAAAGGAAAACAAAGAGCGTTAACCATAGAAAGCAACCTTCATTCCAATTGGCTGTATATGCTCACCATCCCCACACTTAAATTGTTCTAGCAAATTTCAAATAGCTTTAGAATACGTAAATGAAGTCAAGTTGTGCATTATGGCCGAGTTTTATCCCCAAATCTCATAAACTAAATCTTTTTACCTACCTGCCCCGGGCATGGAAACCACATTAAATGCATTCTGAGGCAAAACGAATATCCGCCTTCTATTATTGACAATTCGACCAAACGTTTTCTAGCTAAATGAAAAACAAGCCAACCTAAGGTAAATTTAGAATACAAAAATTTTTTTTTTATAGAACTTCCCTATTTAGGTCCATTATCTACAGGTATTGAATAAAGTCTAAATTAACTTATTCCATCTTACAAAATAATTCTTATTCACAAATCAGCATGTAACGTCGAATCTTTATTTTCATTCAAAGACTAAGATGATGGCTATTGTCCTCTAATGTTGTTTATAATATAAAGTGTGGGGAGTGTTCTTCCTATATTGACAAAAAAACACAAGATACTTTTACGAAAAACTTTCTGAACAACATTTGAATTCAAATGATAAATTATTCGCATTTTGGCAACACTGTTTATCTTCCGATCTTAATCCCAATCTATGCTCGTATACGTTTCTTGAGTTCAGCAGAAAAGATATCAAAACATGAAAAAACAAAGATTCATTATGCGTAGCTATAAAAATAACATGGCCCCATTGTATTTGTTGAACATATGATAGTCTAATAAATATTTCTTGGTCCGGGGAACCTTTTCACAATACCCCTTCTGATATTTATTGTCATCTTATAACTTATGGCATTGACTCACCTAATACAGTTATACTGTGGTCAGTTGCTCTATTGTATTTCACTTCAGCTGTTGTTTACCTATTGTTCTCTAATGTCAGTCCCAACTTTTTGAAATTGTTCAATCTGCATGTTTTGCTGTTTCTTTGATATGCTAAAGCAGCCCTACTCTTATATTGTATATCTTTACCTCTTATTGTATGAATTATTGTCAACTTGTCACAACCTTAAATGAAAACGTTTAGCATTATTTGTAATTTCTATAGTTTAAAGTCCTACGACACGAAAGCGGCACCTGGGGCCCGTTTCTCAAAGCAATCTTAGCTTACGTAGAACGTAACTGCCATGGCCGCACCTGGTCGTCATGGTGATTACGTCTTGCGATATATCGCTTTGTGAAACTGGGGCCTGGGTCGCAAATTACAATAGTACATGGCGTGATCTTATTACCTGCTACCATCGGTCATCATTCTACCCATTTATTACGGGAAAGGTGTCCGGTGTCCCATGCACTAGTAAGTTTAACCCTGGATTAGATGACTGCTAGAAGGTTAGATGCTGAAGGCTATCTCTAATCTTAGATTGGTAGGCCTACTTTAATCTTCTATTGGCGACTAGTCTTGGTTTTAAGCAACTGTGCCCCGAGCTTCAAGCCAGACAACAGTTTTTCAAAACCAAGCATGATCCACATCCTTCCAAATACGACTCAGATGCTCTTTGGTGACAAACGACGACAACATGCATGCCATTCTTATAGCGATCTCACAAAATATAGACGATAACTTTAACATATAACAAGTTTACGTTTCATAAAATGTTTTCAACTCCAATTAAAATTTTATTCAGATTTTGTTTTATATAACAGTTCGCACAACCATTTTCTATTCATTATTTATATACAAGTTACACTAAGTTAGGCATTAACACTAAAGACATAAAACACATTATTTCTAGGTTTGTTGAGAAGCAAAGCTTAAATTGTATGCAAGGAACTATAATCCTATTTTTTATATTTAACTACCACGAGAAATCTCATTAATCTCAAAGACAGTATACCTTGCTAATGATAATGTCCCCGGACTCCACCTTGGCGGCCTCTCGACTGTCCACACACAGCACTGACGAGCGGACCAACTCCTCCTCCAACTCTTGCCATTGTGCTCGTGTGGCCCCCACAGCTAAAAACAAAATCACGCGTTATGTGTAATTAGTTTAAAAAGGCGATTGAAATCAACTTAACTTAATTTCGGAACAGATAATTGTAAAAGTAAAACTTTGACGAATGAATATGACAGCTTAGGTGTTAATTAAAGGAATACCTAATGTTGCTTTAAGTTTCAACTGTATATTGTATTTAAATGAAGAAACAGAATATGAGACTTTCATGACCGTCCTGCGAGCTCGTACGCCCTGAACCACAGACGAAGGGGTGTACGAGCTTGCAGGACGGTCATAAAAGTCCGTACCTCCTTCGAAAAACGCACATAACAAAAAGCTCGGACATTAAAACGCGGGTTCCAGCAACATCGAAACGGTAAATGATACCATTAAAAAGGGTCACCAAACTGATGTTTCTGATATTTTATTGCCATTAAAATTCAGATTGCAAAGCAGGTATGTTTCAAACTGTGTTGGTGTTTAGAAAAAAAAAATTGAAGTGGAGGCAGCCATGTTAGTTTTCAAATTACTCTTGAAATCTTGAGACTTGAAAAAAATATCACGGGGTTTAGGAGTTTTAACAAATAATAATAGGCCCTAAATGGATAACTATCGCAGACATAAATCAATGTCTCGATACAATTCGTGAGCAATAGATTAAAACTAAATAAATAAATTCAATGTGAAGTTAGCAGATAAACTATGTATACTTCAAATTCCAATGGGCTGCCGAGGGGAGTAGGATCAGCCAAGAATAATACCAAAGGTAAACATCGTGCCTAAAGTTGACACTTTTATAAACTAGGATGAATATGCAATGGGACAGGAGCCTTTCATGTTGGCAATCAATTTATTTCTATTAGTGTTGTGTTGGTTTAAGCTGGGATTAGTATATCTAGGCCCTATACTAATCCCAGGTTTAAGAAAAGTCAATAGTTTTATTTTGTTTTCTATTTCCTATATTAGGCTGGCTTTATAATGCAACACTTGAAGCAGCATCTTAATACACGTTTGTAGTTGACCATCGCTAATGTATTTCTGTTGCACGTTCACCACGACTCATCTTTCAGGGTATCTGCTATTCAACAGTTTCGAGTTGTCCTAATATTCAGAGCTAAACATGTAGCCGCATTTTCGTATATTAATCAAAATAACTCCATGAAGCTAACCTTAGTAAACATATTTCGCCACAGACAGTTAGTTATATTTACGGTAACTAGGTTTGTCAATTTTGTCCCTGGTTTGTATTAATCTGTATGCGAATAAGAACGATTTGGCTGTTATTTGAACATCACTACGAAACTGTGTTTGCTTACAGCCTTCAGATTGAGATCCTATCTAGGTAGTTACACAGCTTGCGACGTCTAAACGCTGTAACTAGGTTTGTTGGTGAAAATTGCATTAAAACAATTAGTATTGTCCATGTTGAAGGTTACGTATTCGATGATCGATATATTTTTGGAAATACAGCAGTCTTTCCATGTGTAGATTCCAGTATTCTTTTAGATTTCCGATTTTCGAAGAACAGCAGATTTGTTTTTGAAGTGGCATGAAGGAAACATTTGAAGTCATCCCTTATATTACAGAAAGACTGACAGTTGAAGGTCAAAGTAATAATCTGTCCGAATTTGATGTCATTTTGTTAGGAAATAAGGAAGGATAGGAATCGTTTTCAAAAAACGAATGCCCAAAAATAACAAAAATGAGAATAATAGACTACGAATGATATTTGTTGTGGCCTAAAAGAAGAGACCATGTTCCAGCCTCGACAAATGCGACCTGTTTTCGCCTAAACGAAAGAGTACTTGTTCCGATTTCAGCGAAAAGGGAAATAACAGTGGACTGTTGCGATCTAACGAATGGGGCCGTGATTCAGGTGTAAACATTTACAAAGGAAACTTGCCTGTGATTGATTCTTATATTGAACTGACGGTCATGTATACCGATAATTAGTTAAAGCAGATATATATCTATATTCAAAACTAAACGAGCCTTAATTTTGCACTTTGTTTAGATTATTGTATAGAAATATTTTGTGAAATCGGCACCAGAAAATCCAAAAGCACACCTACCATTGATGTGAGCTCCCGGTTTCACCCAGGCGGCTTTGAGAATTGGTTCCGTGGCAAACGTTGCTACGACAATGATATCAGCCCCCTTCACGGCTTCCTCTACTGTACCATAAGCTTTCCCGTGCTTTACACGTGATGCTAATTTCTGAGCACTAGCAAGAGTTCTACTGCTGACACGTACCTAGTTTGTTGAAAAAAAGTAAAATAATACACGGTGTCTAGACCAATTTATACTCAGTATAAAATCTTGCAGTTGAATGATTATTAACCTAAATATATTACTATGATTCATAAACGTTTGCTCACATTAATTTGTTTCTTAAATTATGCGTTGGTGATTGTGCCTTTGGTAAATCATATAAGTATGTATTTTAATAAGTTCAGCTCAATATGCATTCTGTTCCCTCGAGACGTTACTTCTCCGTGATCCAGAATAATCTTCGGCATAGTATACCAACCATGTTATCATTCCCCCTAAAATCTGGGTTGAATTTGACAGCATATGCTTACCATTGATTCATTTCATGGGTCTTCTGGTAAAAGTTAAGGTTATCGGTCTTTAGGAATAAAACAATAAACAGAGAGAAAATTTCATTGTATTTTTTCTATACAATACAAATTGTCTTCTTCGTACTGCTATGAGGTGTATGACAATCAAGGGCGGCGGAAGTAAATCCAAAGTGGGTGGGTTAGAATCCCAATACCGCCCCAAACAATGTCTGCACTTGGCTCAACCAACACCCCAGGAAAAACGAGGGGACTCGAGTCTGCTAGCTGTTTTGAGGTTTCTAACATAATGCACTCCTAAACTAAATTAACCTATTCTAAAGTCATATGAAATTCATTGTTTATAAAAGTATGTGGACAGTGTGGCGGTAAATAGGCTTCCTGAGAACAAAATGTACGAGTTTGGTGCATATTCATATATCGATCAAGGCCGAGCACTTTCTAAAAATATAATCAATTCTACTTCCGGCATCGAGACATTGACTCTAAGGGCCATCTTGTTTTGTACTTCTTTCATTTGCTGGTCTGTGGCGTACGTCGCCCCAAATATTGGCGGAAATTGATGCGCGATGGCCTGACATAGCGTACGAGAGTTGTCTTAGTCTCGTCCACTATAGAAACTCTCACGAGAATACGATTGGGCCGAACATAGTGATGTAACAACAGTAACGAGAGTTTCCCCCGAGGTTTAGCCGATTGGAACTGATTAAAATACATATCACAAAATGTCGTACGACAAAAATTTTAAAATATCGTTCGATAAAAATTCTTCATGTTTAAAACATCGTACGAGATTTTACTAACGTACAACGCTTCCGCAAAATCTCGTACGCAGTTTTCATGCCTATTTTATCGTACGACAGATTTTTGCCGTACGACATTTTGTGAAAGTGACCCCTGATTTTTGTGTGTAGAACTTTACCTCGCTGAAGTCATAGAGAGTTGATAGTGCCTCATAATGTGTCATACCCTGCACCCCAGCACCAACAATCGCCAGGACCTTGGGCAGTCTAGCACCATACATACACTGTAATAAGGGAATCAGATTGCAGTTATAGGTGGAAAAGTAGTTGGGGACGGGATCAATCCATTAATCGTTGTGGAATTAAGAGCTTAACGTTTTTAATAAGAACTTGTCTATTCCATAAATGTTTAAGGAATAATCCTTGCCTCCGAGGAGAACTACATCTATTATATTCCTTTAAACCGATGGAATATAAGGCATCTAGGCTGGTGCTTCATTGTATAAATATTCCTGAACTTTTCCCCTAAGATGTTAGTTATGGATTCTTTTCAATGTATTATGCTTGCCAAATGAATAGATACACTTTGTTTTTGTTTGATTGGGATTCTCCGTGTCTTAATTTGCCCTAGTTATAAGAGCAGAAAACCGAGATGAAATCTCGCAAAAATACCCAAGCGATTACCAGAGATCCGGAGTCCCTTAGTGTCCCCTCAAATATACCGAAGGTCTCCTGGAAAACCCGTGCGAGATATATGGAAGGATGATCAATATAGTCCGAAACGCCAGAGCCACTTTCGCTAAGAAGTCTACAGACATTTACCGTTATTCTGTACATTAAAATATATTTTTTGTTTGTTTGATTGGGGTTTAACGCCGTATCACCCTGGACGACACTGGCCACAAACCAAGACAAGGCAAGACAAAAACAGGACAATCACAGGACACAATACAACGAAATTGAAATCTTGTCATTCTCATGTCGCAACCTTGGCGGGTGCGAGAAGGTAAAGTTTTCAATTATTTTGGCCATGTTCTCACCCTTGCCAAGGTCGCAAATGCAACTAACTTTACCGATAGGCCTACTTCTCGGTGCCGCCCAGGGCGAGAAGTTCGCTAACACAACTGGTTCTGTTGTGGTGTTGGCTTAAACATCTCCCAGGTCTTGAATATGTATATTTTAACTAGCATTGAAGAGAGATCGCCTGAAATACTACCAATCAGAAATAAACTCATGGTTTTTAGTGAAGAGTGAAGAGTGAAGTGGTCCGAGTGAAGTCTCACTGTCTTTACTTATCAGGCCTATTACTTTATAGTGGACTTACTTACGACATTTATATTCTAACAAAGTAAAACTCTTTGAATTATGCAGTTGTCTGAGAACGGATATATGGTATTCGAGTACATTTTTGTAATACTCTTGAGTGTAGCGTAAACCACCAACCATCCATCCATCCATCCATCCAAATATTACACATGATATTTAAAATGCCTTCGGTATAAGTTTTTGTCATATTTTTTGTAATTACACACCTACCTTCGTTGCCACAGCCGAGGCAGCCGCTGTCCTCATAGCAGTGATCACTTCACCGTCCAGCACCTATAAACAACAAGCAGAAAAAAGTCCTGTTTCTCAATTCCTATGGTGAGAAGAATTTCGTTGATACGATGGATGTATATGACGTCGAGGGGAGAGAGAATGGACAGCGGAGGAATCCCGAAAGACACTTTTTAAGATCCCATTGCTCACAATGGCGAAAACCCTAACAAATAGCCCCAACCATTAACCTGAACATATAAAGACGGTCTGGATATGTCTTCACTACGGGTCTCACTAAATCCGACACTAGCTACGGCAAACTGAGGCGCTCGTTAAACTCCTGCAAAACTTCTCAGTCACATCAAAGTTACCTCCCCTGACCAAACACACTGTCATGGCATCGGTTTACATCCCAGTAACACGGAAAATAGCCAAATGCGTTGCACAACAAGGTTACCAGAAACTATTTTACTTTCAATAAAATATAGCTGTTGTGAAGGCTGAAACTGATATATTTTAACTCTGATATCTTGTAAACCAGTAATCCACAAGTTCTGTAAGTTTAATTCATGTACATAATATAACATGGTTTGTTCCCTGTGAAAGAAATGTCTCGCGGGTGTACCATTGGACCACCAATTTCAGTTATATGACACACTATATGATCATTCTTTTTCTTGCAAAAAATATGGAAAATTATTTTAAGAGAATAAAATACACAATGTACCCTCGAACAGAAAGAGTTCCTTTTTATTGTTATGACACAACATAGTCGATATCGCGTCAGCTATCTTAGGTACGGCATATCTGTTATGAACGGCATGTCGTATAGTGAGAATTACCAGGTTCAATGTCCTCTTGTCCATTGCTTGTTTGATTGGGGTTTTACGCCATCCTTACTTTATTTTACTCAGATGACGGCACACCAGCCCAGTGGGTGGGGAAATCCCTCTCGACACCACTGCCAAGGAAGAAAAGACTGGACCATCACAGAATGACACAGAAATAACACAAAGAAGTCGGCTTTGTGTTGCCCCGTAGCTCTGAGAGCACCAGGTCAACATGAAGCTCCTTCCCAACCGCCCGCTCGTCTTTTTGTAATCCGAATAGGCTGTCGCACCTATAGCAGCGGTTGTGTCCACTGTCCAGATATTTTAGTCCTATAACTGGAAAGGATACCTGTTTATTTTGATTTCTTCATGATTATATTGGTGATAAATGATGATATTGGTGATAAATGATGATATTGTGGGTGATAAATGATGATATTGCTGATAAATGATGATATTGGTGATAAATGATGATATTGTGGGTGATAATTGATGATATTGTGGGTGATAAATGATGATATTGGTGATAAATGATGATATTGTGGGTGATAAATGATGATATTGTGGGTGATAAATGATGATATTGTGGGTGATAAATGATGATATTGGTGATAAATGATGATATTGGTGATAAATGATGATATTGTGGGTGATAATTGGTGATATTGTGGTGCGACATAAATTCCCATCTATTAGGCTATTTATATAGCGACAACAACAATATGGGGTCATGAAAACAACAATATAAAGACTTACAGCAATTGGTACACCATTTGAAGCGTCAAGAAGTACTATTATTGCATTGTGTGTCGGCACGTCTTTATTTCCCGGATAGAATGTGACCAGTTTAGCGGCCAGAGCATTATCGTGTTGACTATAAGCCGGCATAACAGCAAAGTTTCTAAAAATAGAAAAGTAAATAAAACACTAAACTGTGTCAGATATTTTTATAACAACCTTGTATATGGACTGCGTCAAGCCTGTGCTATATATTTTTGTCAATATATACACCAGGGGCTGGTTGCTAGAAGCGCTATATACTTAATCCACTAGCCTTTTCGAGCAACTGGCCCCTGAAGTCAATAGCTTGCAAGGTTGCAATGATAGTTATGCTCCACTCTAGCTCTTGTGGTTAGCCGTTTTGTTTGTTTGAATTGATTGTCTGTTTGTTTGGCGTTTAAAGTCGTAGGCCTACTTAAGGTTATTTCACGCATATGACCGCGTGTCATGCTTATGGGTGAATGAAACTGGAAAAGACAAACTGAAACTTGACAATTACAAGACGCAATACAAAGACATCACAAACAGATCAGCTTCGTGTTGCCCCTTAGTTCTGAGAGCACCAGAGCAACATGAAGTTCCCTCCAACCACCCGCTGTTTGAATTGATATGTAATATATATCAAAGCTTTAATTGGGATTTAATCCTCTTTTTTTTTAAAACAAAAAACAACAAAAAAACGGCTTACCCATCGTAGTTTTCTACTCTGACGACGGTTCTAACTGGTTGTACTACACCGCCCTCTTTACGGTCAGAAAAGCGCATAAAAGCTGATTCTATTGCAGGAATGAGGTCCCCATAGCTCAAAACACTTCTAACTTCCTCTGCCGAGATGAGCGTCAGATTACTCGCCATACCATCCACGACTTCTCAAACCGTCTGTACTGACTGTGACTGTCAAACGACGATAGCATTAATGCCGTGCTTCCATTCCGGCCCTACCGATACTTGCAATCTCGGAAGAGGGAGAATAATCTCTGGCGTAAATGTCAGCCATATTCCCTAAATCTGGGATTAATTTTCGCGTCGATTTACGCAATTCTTTTTATCAACAAGTTTTACGAACAATTAGTCGATGAAGCTAAGTCATCGGGTGTTACCCGGTGACTCCTATATCGCTATGGTCTTGAATATGTTGCGCGTAGCCGACACGCAATACGAGCAGCGAGGAGATACAAGACAAAGCGTAATTTACCCACCTGTCACAGATGATCACCAGTCAACAATCGTTTATTCAAATATCACTGAATAACTTCAAACTTTTACGGTAGCTTCCTCCCATTTAGACAAACAATGGGATTTCCTTTCTCCAAATTCCATAAAACAAAATCGAAGCCATTGCATAATTTTACAATATTCTTGTATGTACATTTGTCTGTTGTGAACGCGATAACTCTGTAACAAATTCACGGATTAACTTGAAATTTGAAATATAGCCTCCTCCTGTAAAGACAACAGATGGGATTGCATTTCACCAATTCTCTACAACAAAATGGCCCCCTATTGTATGATTTTACAATATTCACTCTTATGTTTTGTTAACACGATAGCTTGAGAACAAATTCACCGATTAACTTGGAATTTAGCTTTCTTCTATTAAGACAAAGGATAGGATTGCATTTCACCAAATTACGCAAAACAATATGACGACAATTGCATAATTTTTATCCCATCAGCATATTATGTCGTAGGGATAATGTCATCACGACGTCCGTTCGTGTTCACGGGTGGTACATGAAATATATGAGCCATATTTCTATAACCTTTTGACCGCACCTAAAAACGTATCTTGATATTCATGCCAGTTATGTCCCCTTATTGCAACAACAAAAAAACAAAAAAAAAGAGAGAGAAAAAAATACAGAGTGTATCAGAGTCGAAATACTTAATTAATGACCTTAAACAATCCAATTACGGTTGCTGTCTGCTATGTGACAACAGTCCATATATTATTGGTTGTTTTTACTTTGTATTTTACTTTGTTTTGACGTATATGTTCGTGATAGTAGGACTAGGTATCTAGAGCGCTAACCAGATCGCCATCTCTATTCGAAATGGCATGCCGATTTTAATAAAGGCTGTCCCTAAAAACTGTTGAAAAGCCAAATGTGACATAAATCCGCAACGAATTACATAACTCAGTAAAAACTACAAATAATTAAACTAACCAATCAAAAAGTTTCATTTCATTCCCAGACTATTTAATGTTTTTTTCATGCAAGAATATATTCATGTGAGGAAGGGATTTCTATTTCCAGACACTTGTCGAGAGTTGTGACGTCACAACTCTAGACCGGAGTCTGGAAATTGCAGCATCGGGTCCGTTCACAAGGCAATATATAAACCGGCTTAGATGCAAAAGCGACTTGAAGCCGGTTTAACTTTGTCCGTATGAACGCAACAGGTTTTTTTGTAGGCCGGTTTACCTCCATCCACTTCATATGTGGCCTTTAAATCGTTTAAATACCCGTTTGAATGACACCAGCCTTAAAGTCACAGTGTCTGCCTACTAATCCTACTTCAATGTGCCATCAACAGGTTCAATGTCGACTATCAGGTATAGGAGTAAGTCACATGGTTGGGTCTCCTGGTTTTCTACTGTATTTTAAGCAAAGAACAGTGTGGAGTGGACGATCTGTCGACATATACCCTCGAGTACGACGTTAAAGCCCAAATCAAATGGACAAACAATCAACAGAGCATAAATTCAAACAGTTCTGTGGAGTACTCTGTCCTAGTATAAGTGAAATGCCCTTGAGCAAGGAGTTAAACATCAATCAATCAATCAATGTCATGATATAAATGAGATACTCTTGATACTTAAGCAATGATTTTTGTCTTCAGACAGCGCCAAATCAGTTCTAGTTTGTTTTTCATGCAATTTTTGTGTTCTGTCTTATAAATAGAGGATATTGCGCAGATACGATTGAATGCCACGACTATTTCTCTACTTAGTGGTGAAAAAGATAACTCACTACATTAAATGGGATGTCCTATCAACCTTTCAGAATGGTATGATATTCAAACTTCACTGGGGTCCTAGGCAGTGGCTTGATTAATAGTGTGTGCGCTAAGTAATCCACATTTTTAATTTGCTGTCGTTAGTATCCAGAGTAATCCTTTATTTCAAGAATAGACCGTGACTTGGACCAAATAGATCTATACAATACAATTTCCATTGACTGTCGTTAGTATCAAGAATAATCATCTATTTTAACAACATACTTGGAGCAAAATGATCTATACAAAAAAATTTCCATTCACTGTCATTAGTATCAGGGTAATCCTCTATTTCAACAATAGACTTGAAGCAAAATGGTCAACATTTTTCATTGACTAGTTAGTATCAGGGTAATCCTCTATTTCAACAATAGACTTGAAGCAAAATGGTCTACATTTTTCATTGACTAGTTAGTATCAAGGATAATCTTCTATTTCAACAATAGACTTGTCCTTAGTCCTGGATTTCTGTTCCATCACATATTTGAGTTAGTCTGTTCTAAAATGGTTCGCTGGATTTCTTCTTACAATTGCTGAAAGTACATTATAAACATCTTATTATTATACATTGTACATCCAACTTGTTATAAGCGAACAAAATGTTATTCAGGTAATTGAGCTATATTATTTATATATCGGTGAAATATCAGGATTTTCTGCACATATATTCCAATTCATAATATCCGTGCTCCTAGCTTCTGACCATCACAATTTCCCAACTGGCAAGCAGGAAGTAAAACATCCATAAAATGTGAAAGGTTTGCCCTGCCCCTCCAGTGCTAAGGCTTAGTAAAGACAGCAGGTCCATTTAAGCAAACTGATGACAACATCTCC
>JAQQZZ010086368.1:0-18412 GCA_030265115.1 Mopalia vespertina
ATACGTTATCTAGTATTGTTTTGCAATCAATGAATAATTAACTATAGTCACATTTTCTGTTGACGGCTATTAGTGCTTTATTAGAATGACTGGATGGATGGACAGTGCGAGATTTTTTAACAACAGTATTGCGACCGAAGCTGTACTCATCGATAATTACACATTATGGTCTTTTTCAATTACTTGTCATTGTATTACTTATTAATTTATTTTTAAAGTAAGAACAGAAAAAAACAAACTAAATGGATTAAAAAATATGATGGCTAAAACTGTTTCACAATTGTAGAAGATGTATGTAGGTCATTGTTCCGGATGACTTAATCGAGGTATTGTGACGAAGCGACGAGTGACTTTTTTATCATCCGGAAATTATTTTGATCCGGTTTTTACATTACCCATCCCACTGTTTAACGTGAATAGAATAATGCCTATCCTTACCATATAAACATGATTGTATAGCGTATAATGGAAAGCCATTCGCGAACGTGATGTCATGCATATATTTAAGAAAGAAGCTATTCAAAACATCTTGTTTCGAGAATACAAAACACATTTTGACACATGCTGGGTGGTTTTATTGAAAGTGACCAGTGCATATCGTTATTGTCCATAACAGGAAACATTGTCGTTTCTACACACTTTATTGTAATATTTTTCTTACATTTTGTATATAAGTAGGCATTTACGATGTTTCTCTCCGATTTCCTGGCTTAGACAAGGGTAATTCAAACGTTATACCATATGCGTGATAGAAGTAGGCTACCATTGTGAATGACGTTAGGCTATTATCAGACAAGCCAACATTCATAGTTTCAATATATTTCAGTTGCTGATCTAAGTGGAAACGCCCTCTGGCTAAGCACGGCGTAAAACACCAACCATTCAATCAATCAAGAGGACACTAGCTATACTTGGCTGATCGTCAAGTTATTAGTTGGTGACACCCACACCTATCGTTTTGAACTGCTCTGTCCATTCTAAACCTTCTATTTTTTTCCCCACAAATATAACAGAACTTCGATGTTTATTCCTCTCCGGTTTCTATGGCCGTTTCTCCGGCTTGTTTAATTCGTGCTATTATAAAACCTATCCCAAACTTTTCTGTCGAATTTCTGATGTTGTTGTATGCGAATCTGTTGTTCAAAAACTTATACAAATATTAACAATGGGAAAAGCGGTTCAAAACAATATGTCCAAATGACAACCTGATAATCAATGTAACATAGTCGAGGCGATTCAAAAAGTATTTGTGTACGCCCTGATAATATAATTTAGATATAGCAATTGAAGAGCCTGAAGTCCTTCAGATCACATACATTTTACAAGGCTTCAAAGGTTTTCAGTGGGAGTAAAATGTAAGTTATTCTTCGTTTGTGAACACGTCCTGCATACCAATTTGCATAGAGAAAACAAGAAACCAATATAGGGCCTTTCATGAAATGAGTGGGTGGGAAACGTCTTGAGTTGCTTATGACGTAAGAAGGAAACAAGATTACGACCCATAAGACGATTTCGTATAAGTTAAGCCCCGTTGAGGTGATCTAGGTAGGTTGCATACCTCGTATTGCCTTTGTTTATGATGTAACTGGAAATGCGATAAAGGTACGTTTTGTGTGCCAGTTAATACGATTATAAAACTGTACACGTCTGTACAGGAATGTTTTCTCAGATAATCAAAAAATTGATCTTCTAAAATGTCAAGTCAGCCAATCTTTTGAATTTTGCACTGATAAACCTTTTCCCAATAATAAATGTACATTTATGAAAACAATGTCAAATTACCTCTATCTGATATCCGGATTTACAAAACGTTTTAAAATCCGTTTCAAAAAGCTATTTTAGACAAACAGTTTGAATGGTTTCGGAAACCAATAAATCGGTCCTCCCAAAATAAAAATGTGAAGACTCTATTCGATCTGTCGGCTTATGAAACGATCTTAGCTTACGTTGAACGTAGTTGTCATGGCAACACAATGCCATAAGAAATGGTCGTCATGACATTTGGTATTTAAATTACGTAAACTAAGATTGCTATGTGAAACTGGCCCGTAGGCGAATACGGTGGATACTAGCATCGCTAGAGAGAACAAATTTTAAAAAGAAGTTGGATGCGTGTATAAATGTATATCGTAACTAAGGCCAGTAGAGGCTTGACCCTAAATGTGTAAAAGGACTAGGTTTGGCTTTCTGTACTTAAACGATATACTCAGATGTGTACAGTCGGGTGTTGTTTGGTGGACACAACACATGACTCCGAATTAGTGAGGTGACTTACACTGTAAATTGCAAACTGAGTATTATTGCAACATCTAGCACGTCGTGAGATTGTCATTTATCCTGTCATAATAAATCGAATACCAATGCCGTAGAGAGTGCATGGATTGCTTCCGTTACTGTACTGGTACCTCATCATATGAATGAAATGCTGTTAACATGGCGTAAATACAAAAACAAATTGATTCTCGAGGAGGGAATTTTTGTTCTAGAACACTAGCATCCCGATATAATATGTTTGTTTGTAGTGGTAGGCATAAACAGTAAGCCTCGGATTGCCGGATACATATGCCTTGGCGTTTTGCAGATTATATACTTAATTATTTCCTAATTAAAAACGTAAATTTGTTGAGGAAAACAAACTAGTCTAGACTATGACATGATTCATCACTTTTAATGAAGTAATCAGAATCTCTGTACCGGTGTTGGTCATGTATGAAAAGTAAATTAGATTCGAGGTTTATATTTTGTAAAAACTTGAGTTTTCTAGAAAAGCAAAGAAAGTCTCGAGCGCTTCTTTATCTAGTGCGGTGACTTGCATAGATGTGCACTGTCAATATTTGGTGCCCTAGATGTTACGTAACACAACTTTAAAGTACAAACAGCTTAATTAAACATTAAGTTTTAGAATTCAACTGAGCTCGCACGAGTTGTGCTTCTTTTTTACCATATATATATAGTCTGCTGCACACGACAAGCTTTTGCAAATGCCGCGAAGACAATTACAGAAGCGTTTAAGATGTATAGCATGTGACCGTGATTTGAACAGACAAAAGCACACCCAACATTCTCAAATACTTTCAGGATGTAGTCCGGTGATGCAGAGGTGGGTCATGATGCAAATTCTGGTATGTCCCACATGCAACACTGCAGAGTGCCAACCACACTACTGTATTAGAACACTGAAATGCAGAGCTGCTATTTAGGCCTTCTTGCTGTAAACGACAGACCAAAAGCTTTCAACATAAACGTTTTAAAATGTCACCGGTTGAAGCAAAATGTCAGACCTCGTCTAGATTCGGCAGCGTCTATTCACGAAATGTCATGTTTAAGTCTGGGCTGTTAACAGTATTTCACAACCTTGAAACGTGTGCTAATTGAATTTTCTCACTATGCGGCAAACGTCTACTGTGTCACATTAACTTACACCATTAGATTGGAGAATAGCTGTACTGATGTTGATGTCACGGGCTCAATCCCATCAACCTCTCCCACATTAAGATTTTGGACCAGGGATATGTAATTTCATCAGTTAGTTTCTTAACGCTTCGATCGATTCCCGGTACCCTTTTTAGGCTTCAAATGCAACTTTAAAACACCATCCTTTTTCATAATTAATTAACTCTTTAAAAGAAGGATTGCGTAGAATAACAGATCAAACAGCAAGCGAAATAGGTGGGCCCTACTTCCGAAAGGTTGACGCTGTTGAGTTTTATGTTTCTTTATTTCTACTCTAAAACAATGATAACAAAACTGATTTATATATGTGAGGGAGGGTGAGGGGGCACTGCTCTTCAGTTAAATATAATTGTTGTAAGTTTTAGGGCATATATAATAGATGTGATAATAATGGAACAGAACATAAGATCTTCTTTAATAGACTGAGCTATGTTAGCGATTGTGACTAAAACCTCGCCCATTTTGTTGAATATCCTAGAGTCAATATACTCACCCACTTGAGCCAATCCATATATAAGTAACACTTAAAAGTAGGGTCACTATCAATCGAAATATCGTTTGATTTTGATAAAAAATAAAGAAGTATTGGATATATATTTTAAATAAGGAAAATCCTAGAAGAAATTATGGTATATCAGCAAACCAAATTTCGTACACTTCGGATCTCAAATAAGGAAGATTAGAAATGTTTCAAATTGATCAGTCCAAGAAGATCGAAAAGAGCAAATATTGCCAACCGCAAAGACGAGTAGACGTCTGGTGGACATGACAATATATCCAAGTCAAATATTCCCTCAGCATGTAACGAATACGGTTAAAACGTGACAGGTGAATTGACCCTTGAAAACTGGATAGTTACTCGAGTGCTGTGTACATAACATACTTGACGTAATATCAGTCTTAGGCCTTCAAGTTTTATAAATTGATCCCTAGATCTTCTGGAACGAGGTCACAGGTTTAAGGATTAGAAACTCGCCTCGTATGTTGTATACACTCAATGTGTATTCTGTTTGTATTCTGTAAATTCCTGGGCCTGTATTCCACACTTAAAGGATCGTTTACATTGGTATACGGCCAAACAACACATAGATAAAGAAACCTATTATTTTTATAATTGCATATGATAACCGCGCCAAGGTCCAATTGTGCTTTGAGCTGATGAAACCCCGACAACGTTTCCGCATTTCGACCAAATATACACAAGGGAAATTTTCTCTGACTGCGCAGGTCTATAAGCTTTAATAGATTATTGAGGAAATATTTAACTATCTAAAGACGCAAAGGCCAAGAACTTTGGTCTGAAATCCGTTTTTCATAAATAGTTTGGCCTGATTTTCAATGATGTTTATCTATAGATTATTATTACAATAATGGATACAAAAAGGCCGTCAATATCGATCTAAATTATAGACCTTCTCTGTGAATATTTGAACAATTTGAACTGGAAAGGTATCGCATAGAATATATGAAGGGCCGCAGTGGTTTTTATTGCTGCTGATTTAGTTCAATTCCGGTAAAAGGATCTAAACTAGAATTTGTTTTAACTAAAAGAGTTGTCTCAAACTAGCATGAATTATTTGTCTTTACGCTTTGCTCCTTGACCAATATTACTGGCACCGACGGGGTGTATAAATTAAAGATTAAAATCTTAATAACTGCGAAAAAAAATAATAGAAGACCAAAGTTTACCAAAACGTCATTGACTCACAGTCTCTGCTTTTTTTCACTTGTGGATGTATATGCCGTTTTGTGGTTAAACCAAAACAACTTTAAGTGTGCATTGAAAGTCGATCTGTTTTACTGCCTGAAGTGTATGGGAGGGTACAGGACATAAGCTTTTGGTGGTTGTTAATTTGCCATTAAACGTTTAATTCGTCGAAAGCATACCTATCAGCTAATCTTGGATAACTTCAGACGTGTGTAAGTAAAATGCCTCATGTATGTGATCATTTTTACGATTCGTTTTTGTTCGTGAACATATTTGCTTTTGTGGATCTCGAGTAGGTCTATTGAAAGGTCACCAGGGAGAATTTGTAAGTGGTTCGGGTCATTTGGAACATGTTCGTTCTCGGAGCTTAATTTCTATGGGTGGGTCTTCCCATGTATTGAAAGAATTAACGTTAGAATCGCGCACTGACCTGTTTCCAGGTTATACCAATTCTCGGTGTTAATCGTTTTGACAGGCATTCCGTCTTGTCTTCCGATTGGCTCTTTGACGACACCTCGTTTGAAATATTTAAAACGACTTTTCAGAATAAGGTTAGAAATATAATTTAATACAAGGTTTTGTAGAATGTAGGTTTCGGACATACTGTTATTAAAAGCACTGTGGTATGTTATTAAACATATATAAGAAGAAAGGACATGCAAGCCTGAGCACCGACTTGAACTTGAACCTTCGTCAGTCAGTTATATTGTTGAATAGAAAAGTCTTATTTTCTACGAACAAGGCTTAACATGAAATAAGCGACCTTCTGAATATTTATCTAATTTTGAGGCAAAATTTGAAAAATAAAAATAATTGAGACCGTGCTGTGATAATTATAATCCACTTGTAAAACCAGGTTTTTCAAAATATAGTTGGTTCAGTTCTTTCAATTCTTTTATGTTATTTGGGGAAAATAAATATTATATTCCCGCTGTGATAATTTTCAATCTTTATCAAATACTTGTTCTGCATAGATGTTTTTGTCAAAGTATTTTAGAGATGTCATAGTCCAGCTGTGATAATTATATAGGGTGATTTTTAGCTTTATTTGTAGGAATAATTATAGTTTATTTATATCCCAAATTGTAAAACGATTTTAGAAACTAAGATGTGGGTCATGGGCTCAAAGGTCCAAATACTTTATTAAATAAGATTCAGAAGGAACACGTGGTGTCCCCTTGTACGTTCAGTCTCATTTTCACGTGGACAGTTTGATGAATGTAAAAAGGTTGAGATCAACTGCAACAGACTAAGATGGCTTCTAGGAAAACATTTATAAATACTGGTAACCATGGCAATTAAAATCAACAGCAATGGCCTTAGATCGCTTTCCGGAAATCCTTCAGTAAAAAAAAAAAGCAAAACAGTTTTTGATACTGGTAACCATGGCAAGTAAAATCAACATCAACATAGTCTTAAATCGTGTTCAAGAAACCCACCAAAAAACAAAACAAAACGGTTTTTAATACTGGTAACCATGGCAATAAAGATCAGCATCATAATAGTCTTAGATAGATTGCATGAAATCCATCAGTAGAATAACAAAAACAACAGTTTTTTATTCTAGTAACCATAGCAATTAAAATTAACATCAAAATAGTCTTAGATCGCTTTCAAGAAATCCATCAGTACATAAAAAAAGTTTTTAAAAAAATCTACAGTTTTTAATACTTGTTACCATGACAATTGAGATCAACTGCAATTGACTAAGATTGCTTCCATGAACATGCAAAAGCCAAACTATATATGGGTTAATGTATCTGTAAAGATAGATGTATCCTATGTTCTGCGATAAAGGAAGGGCCTTCTGTACACGTGGCTGATGGATTTGAATTTTTATTAACTTAATCATAAGAATAAGGTTTGGGTTATTCTTAAAGCGGATTTACAAGTTCGACAACATTTCTGACTTCGTGCCTTCTTCAACTCATCGGCGCCTCAAGGGGGTTTGGTGTTGAACACAATATCTCTTTAAACTAATTTTTATGAGTAAACGAATCTTAGGCTGTCAGTTTCGCTCAAAGAAATAATAAGTCATTTATCATTAAGTTAACACGGGTTGCTTAACAGCAGTTTATTTTAGCCACCTGATGTTTTCTAAACAAATAAGGGTTATAAATACATATATATGCATATTAATATATAGGTACATATTCTAAATATAGGGCTTACGTTTCGATAAAATCTTAAGCTTCAAAATGTATACATAAGTGTTAATTTTTAAACATTAATCATATACAATGAAAGTTATTTCAATCTCGAGGCATGGGTGGTTTTCGCAAAAATTCACTCTGGCTATACTTGATATGTAGTGGTCGAGTTCCCTCCGAACAATGTAACTCTGTGTGAAGGCTCTTTTACATCCCACTTTTTTTCCTCATGCGTGACTTATGTTTTTCGTTCGTTGTCATTTGTACTTTTGGCTGTAGAGTGTAGACCGCGATAGAGTATATTTATATATGTAAGTATGACAAGCTTTTTTGATGAGACATCAACAATTCTTGAAAACAAGTGCTTCGATACAGTAGATACAGACATGCATGTCTTGTAGATTTGTAGTTTGGTGTCTGTCTGGCAGCGGAAATCCTTGACGATCTCCGGGTGAAAATTACAAAGGTTTTAATAGTGACCGGATTTTAACGAGTATAATAGGTTCAATGGTAGAATATCACCAGCCAAAGGAAATGCACCTGTGATACGTAACATATCTTTGATGTGGTTATAATTAGCTTATGTCTGCTCATAACCGAGATTACAGACTTGAAACCGTGGAAAGTAAGTTGGGAAAGAGCTATAGCGAATGGTGTGTTTTCATTCACCAGAAAACCTAGAAACAATCGGAGTACAGATGCATGCTGGGCTTAAAACAACGGAACTAGCAAAATTGCAGTGATTATATTTGTCAATTGTGTGCTGTGTATGGAACTTCATCGCGCCAGATATAGTTATATTTTTCCACTTCAGAATTTTGAGAAGTGTTCATTTATATCCTATGAAATTGAAACGAGCAACTCGAGCAAGGCTTTAAGTCTTTTTTCTTTTTAGTGTGGAATGATTCTTATTAGGGGTGTTTGGCTTTAACATGTGTCCGAGGTACCTTGCAGTGGGCTGGCCACAGGTGTCCAATTCTACGTCAATGACCTTTTAAGACATTTTCTCTCAACTGCTCTGCTTCTTTGCAAAAGGCGTACCTTCTCTGCCTCTTATTCTGGAACTAGTATCCCTGTAGTGAAGACAAGTCCGTCGAAAAGAGGGTCTTTTGTACATTTACCAGCACAAATTATTTAAACAGTTATATATTTTTGTTAACATTTGCTTGGATGGCCGTTTGGGATTTGTAATAATGAATAGCTGTCGATTAAGTTCATTGAAAGACTCTTATAAAACATTTTGGAAAGGTATTTTGGACTGTTGACACCGCATATGCTATACGCACGCTGCTGCAACAGAATCATTTTTCTCAGAATGTAAATATTGTTTTAATTGATTTCAGACAAAGGGCAGGGATATTTGATACCATCTATTTGGTTACGGCGTTAAACATTATGCAACTGTATTTGCGTCCATATATCTAACAATGTTGGTGTGCGAAGATTGCAAATTGAAACCCCTATGTTTTTATTCATATCAAGTTAAAGTCTGATTTGGTTACATTTTTGTCAAACAAATTTTCTTGTCTCTTAGACCCTGTAGTAAATGCACAATATTCACACTCCACTCGTTTTGTACGTTGGCTATTCAAAAGCTTTCCGCATACATATTAACATTGTAATATTGTGTTTATTCGTTCGGAAACAATTGTCCTATCTTACTCGTTGTGTGTGTATTCGTGCTTAAAGTCTGTCCAGTTAAATAGAGTGATGCCTGAGTTGTTTCCGAATAACCTTCCGACACGACACACAAAAATGTCAACTCTTTAATTCCATTGTATAAGCCAACAGTCGTTAGTAATCTTGAAACAAATAATTTGACGTTTTAGGACGTTACTGCGTTGCAAATGTCCAGGTTTTAGAGTTTTCATGGTCGATGTTATTTTTAACAACCTGTCAGTCGCTGTTGTGTATTGTTAGCGATGTTGTACTTTCTCCTATTCCAGGTTTCGCGTTTTCGGAAATGTATACACTGTTCGATTAACAAGTTTGTTTTTTGTCTCTTACAGTGATAATTGTGTGACTTCCCGGGTTTGAAGACAGCTCTCCACCATGTATTCCACCGTTGGTATAAGTATGAGGGAATCCTCGTCTATGATGACAAACAGTAATACTAGCTCTGACGGCATCACAATGAGTCGGACGTCAGGGTTTACAACAAGTGAAGTGGTTTCTAGTGTCCAGGAAACTATACTTGAAGAACCAGAAAAAGGTGAGTGAATTACCCCCAGAGCATAATGTATCAAATACCATTTCCCCATGGCAAAGAAGCATGAATTAAAATACAGATCGAGGGATGTTGTCAGAAAGGCTACTAACATATAAATATTGTCAATATAGCACGGGAGTCTTGTCTGGTATCTCGTGCATTGTTTGCTTCTCTGAACAGGTTCCTGCGCTTAGTTAGCTTTATTTCACTCATGTGATGGCGTGTCAGCGCAAAGGTTAATGGAACTAACATTGGCGTCAATGGCAACAAAGGTTGCCAATAAACCAGACAAGTACAGGACGCCAACCATTGTGTCAAAAATACAGATCAAGGCACCCCAATACATCAGTTTGGTGTTTTCCTTGCCGAAAGACAACACCTCTACATTTTCTCATCAACCACCAAGGTGATAGGTGATATGCGTCATCGAGTAATTGTTATCTTCTCATAATCTGCTTACCATGAAATAATAATGATATCTTTTGTGACCTCGAACCCTGTATCAAATGAACCTAAAGGTAATAATCAAACTATTACCACCGGGGACCTGTTCCACAAAGTGATCTTAGCCCAAGTCCATCAAAATTGTGATGGCGACCATTATTGAAGGTGTTGTGGTGTTAATTAAATCAACCTGGGCTAAGATAATTTTGTGAAACAATGCCCTCTTCATCAATTTAACATTGCTATAATGCATAATCCATCGTGCAATCTCTTTTTCACACAATCAGGATGACCTTTAATTGAATTCAGAAACTTTGATTTGTGTTTTTTATTCACAGAACAACTAATTATCGAAGAAGTCAATCATAAGTCTATAGGAGATAAATTAGATGACCATACACGAAGACTGATTCTGGATGAAGACCATTTTGAAGAAACTTTTTTGAAGTGTGTTATATGTCGGGATAACTTCGACGCCTACATGCATGTTCCAAAAATGCTTCCATGTCATCATACATTTTGTCAATCGTGTCTCTTAGAAATGTTCAGAGTAGAATGCGAATTCCGTTCAAAGCTTACCTCCGCCTACCGGTCACATTTACCAACAGCTGTTAAGATTCAGTGTCCAAGTTGCCGAGATTCCTTCATAATTGGTGAAGACGATATCAAGAAGTTACCAAAGGACATAACCGTTTTACAGTTGACAAGTTTCGCCACAGAGGCTGAATGCTGCACAGTGACATTTTGTCCAACCCATGGTTCACAACCCCTAAATTTCTTTTGTGATACTTGCGTCATTCCTATTTGTTCAAAATGCACATCCAGCGATCACGTCATCCAAAATGGCCACATCGTATTGAACATCAAAGACGCCATGGAAAAATACTCACCGGAAATAGATGGCACCCTCACGAGACTGGAGAACCAATCACAATCAGTCGTTGAAGCACGAGCTGCCTTGGAAACGGCTCTGGATAATTTAAAAATCGCAGAAACAGAAATCATCAACGATATTCATGCAACGTTTGAAAAATTCCATTCGGTGGCGACCCAGCGAGAGCAAGACCTGGTCCAAGTATGTGAACGAGAGATTAGCAAGAAGAGACAAACCCTGGAGGAAAAACTGAGCTTCGTGAAGAAACATCAAAACGAGATGTTCTCTTCACGCGATCAGTTGGTTCAGGCGAAGGAGTTTGAAGACGTGGATCACATGTTCAGACAGCACAAGGTTATTAAGGAAACCTTGGACGAACCTATTGAATTACCGGAGTACAATGAGGACGCATTTTCTGCCCTGTTCAGTTTTGAAACAAGCGAGCAAGACGAAGCCATTAATACTATGCAGGCGTTTGGTGATGTAAAATTTGAAAATGCAATAACCGAATAGCTGTTTAGCTAATAAAATCTCCAGTTGATAATTAAGCAATTATTTTAGACTATATGAGGTCGAGGTGGTGTGTGCCAAATATTCAATGATCTTCTGTCTCCATTGTAGACTCGAGACAATTCCATTTACAAACTTATAACTTTACAATGTGTAATTGTATGTATCTTTTTGTATCTTGGGCCTTATATTAAGGCTACAAATTCAACAAATGCCATGTGAAATAGTTTATTGCTTTTGTTTCGATTTGTTCTTCTAAAAAGCATTAAATGGCATATGGCGGATACTGAAGATTAGCTTCGATCAATGTTTTCATACAAGACAAGAAAGGTGTTGGCAATTTAGACTCGTGTCTGGAACCACAGACATATTAGTCTGTGCACTTGGACGGAAACTTAACCTTTGTCACATATGCTTTGTAGTGTCTCCACAGTTGTGTTAGGGGGGTCATATACTTGGCATCTTTTTTTTTGTTATCGACTATGTTTGCCGCTTTTGCCGGACGGTAGCATTGGTATTTTGGGCTCTTTACGAGAACAACGCGAGTCCCATGTTTCACGAAACTTTTACGCTTGTTTTTTTTTATGATTGTCTCCCTTTTGCAGTCTAAATAATAAGACTTGGCCTTGTAACTCTACTTGTGATAATAGAGGGTTATTTATGTGAATGCTTGAACAAACATATTGAAGCCTACTACAGCTTTTACATTTGAACGAAATGCACTTTGAATAATTGCAGATATTGTAATAAATTTTGACAAAAGGGTATGAATATAGAATAGCCTAAACCTTATGGCTATGGGATGGGGGAAAAAGTAATCTGGACTTATCGTGTGGTCTATATGCCTATATCATACCTTGTTCTTACATAATTAGTAAATAGATGCAACATCGACAAAAGCAAATCGTCTTTGCTTATCTAGTTTAAACCAAAATGTGTTTGTTTATACACGTTTTTATAAACAGTCATTTGAAACATGGTTTGAATGTCGCCAAATAAACAGTAATATAGAATCTAAGGTGTGGCTCCTTGTTGACTGCCAGGAAGCATGTAAGGGTGCACTTGACCATTAACGATACATTCACGAGTTGAAGAATGTTATCCTATACGTCACACAATCAATGCCAACTGTGTTTGGCCTTTGTTTGTCCGGGGCAAGCCCCTGGCCTTTGAACAAGTACCGGTACACTTGAATGAGATCAATCTACAATCTTCCCGTTATCTGTCTCTCTTTAATAAGAACGATACAAGATCAGTGATAATATATAGTGGTTTAATTTATGGTATATATTTATGATAAACTATATTTAACATTTTTACTCCTGTATCTGCGATTCGTGAATATCATATACCGTATGTAATCCATATCGGCATTAATACTGAACAGTGAAAATTATCTCTTATGTATTCAATGTTATTAATAACCTAAACACTACAGTCTGGTCAAAAGGGTTAAACTTGTCACAGAAGAACCAAGGTATAGTTTACCTCGATATGTATACAAGAACACGGTCTAAGTAAGTAATTATCTAAAGGTTCAATTCTGCCAAAGAGGATCAATAATACATAAGCCTACCTCCATGTTTTACTAACTGTTAATTATAAAAGTGGAGTCAATCTTGGTAACTGTAGATCCGAGGTAGATTTATCTCCCTTAGTGCAGACTGTAATTGTCAGAGTAGATGAAGATAAAAATAACCTATTAATATTTTTACGATTTTATTTCAGTAACAGTAGTGTTCTAAAACATTTAAAAAAAAATAATTAAAAAAGAAAACTTAGCGACCAATATTGGTAGAAGTTACAATGCTTTATGGTTGCTAAGTTCTGGTTTATTATCAGTATAACGTTTCAACGTCTGTTCTGACATCGTTCTCAAGCATTTATGGAACAAAGAATATCGTCAAGTAAAAACTGACTTTCAGACGTTTTTGAAGACCTGTAATAAACATAATGCTTGAGTTTAGTTTACTTACAAGGGTGGGGTTGTAATGATGGGGATGGTGATGAGACTTGTACATATCTCTTAAGAAACGTAATATAAGTAGAAAATACGTTTTTTTACCCATATGAATGATTGGACAATATTAAATATTAGGTCTATGCCGTAAATGAAGTGTACGCAAGCGCCGCATGAGATTATATTCTTTTTAACCTAACGATCTGGGAACGGTTGTTCAAAGCTCCTTAAGCCCAGCAGCCAGTAAGATGACAGGCCGTCACAAAAAAATGGACGTTACGTCATAATAAAAATTCCCGATTGCACAACAGCCACTATAGTTGTTAAAGTTTACAGAGCTTTGAATATCTGACCCTGATTCATCACACACTTGATAAGTTTGTTTGGAATGTAGTCCTACATTTTATTCCATCCAATGTAATTTTGATATTTATACTTTTGCATTTTTATTAATATTAAAATGGAATTGTGCTAAGCTCTGTAAAACATTATGCAACATATGTATATACATGTAATAGGAACAATGCATGCTTCTTTCCTTATTTGTATATAGAATTATGAAAATGGATTTATTAGACTGTCTCTAGCATGGATTGTAATTACTGTATGTTTTATGGTTATAGTGCTGACTGTAATAGGAAATAAATGCGTTGTTTATAGCATTTGACTAGGAGTTCTGATTTATTGGTTATTTTTTAGCTGCAATTTTTTTATTTTTTTTTATGTTTGTTTAAATTTGCTTCCTTCCACTGGGATTCGAACTGAGGTCTCTGAGCTACAGACGTTCCCTCCAGGTAAAGGCTGTGGATCTTGCTTTACAGAGAGCGCCGACGTGGAGCGTTTAACCACAAGCAAAGAACCGATACTAAATCCAGTTAACGTGGTTGGTGCTGCGTTCAAATTATAATACAACATGCACGAAAACAATCACTTTGAACAATGCAGATTTGTAGAAACACCCAGCCCACATCGCCCCTGCTCGATAATAGTCACATATGGCGTGGCATTATGGCACAAACACAAGAACTGATTTTTATTGCTAAAATCGTCTTAGATTTTGGAATCACTTTGTGTTTAACTTGAGTTTTTGTGATATTGACTTTATTGAACACGATTCTATATGAAGGTGGATCCGTTTTTTAAAACGACACGTTTAACATATAACAGAACTGAAAAATACTCTTTACGCGGCAAGCTGGTCAGCTAGACACCGATGATTTCGCTCATCTCTAATAAGAGAATGTCGGTAGGTGGACGTCCCTTGACTGCCATTCAACCTATTTCGCTCCCTTACCTTCCCATAGCTTCCCCTGAGGAAGGCGGACCTGGCGGAGCTCCATAATTATATCCATAGACGATACATGGGAGACATCTAATGTTATAAATTGTGTGTGAATATCATTCTAACACATTATATCTCTGCACCTACTTGTATACTTTTACTCGCGTACAGACTCGATATATTTTTTGTTTTATTGGGGCTTAAACACCAAGGTATTTCGTTAATGTGGCAACAGACAGGGGTTCAAAGAAGTCCAGTTTTACTACCAACCTAAATGGGTAGTTAAGCTGGAGAATAAGCTCAATTTGAGACATCATTTTAATGCATCATTTTAAAAAAGAAATCAATTCAGACTCCATTTCTAATGTTTAAACTTGATAAAAATAAATAACTGGGCGTATGACACTAATAAAACTGATTTTATTAAGTAAAACCTCAATATTTGGACGTCTATGAACACCTGAACGGATTGTCCATTTCAAAATCTGTCTTTTTGAAATACTGTGGAAAACCGGGAGGAAACCTCGTAAAAACCATCCTTACTTTCGTCCGAGCCACATCGTCTGATTCCCTCAAAAACCCTCATATACCTGAGCAGTGGGATACAACATTGGAATTCCATGTCATGACCCCATTTCAAATGCTTGATTTCGATTGACCCATATACTTGTAATTGCCCAAGCAGCGACACTAGAACACTCTCACATTATTGGGCCTTCGTGGACCCGCATAAAACGATATAGTGTGTAATCAATGTAATTAAACCAGATTAAAATAGCTCCCCGTCTTATGTTTGCCGCTAATATTAGCTACAAACAAAAGATGGGAGAGCTATCTTTGGTATGATTTTAATTACATTGGTCGTGTAATATACCAAGATTAACGCGCCTCTGTTTTAATCTTGGCTCACTAGGAGTGTGGATTGGTAGGCGGCGTTTAGCTCCATGCTCAAGGCTCATTCACTTTTATACCGGCGCAGTACTCAGATATAAAACGTAACATTAACACAAACATTTTTCTCTGTTGGAAGTGTTACCCTAGCTACAGAGATTAAGCGTCGCTAACTGTGTGATTGACCTACTCAGGAATTCGAAGTATGGCTCAAATCTTCAATTAAGTAGACTTACCGGCTTATTTCCCCATCGAATTAACTCTGTACCCTTTTTATTAGGTAAACATGCCTACAAAATTTCAAGTCTCTGTCGAGGTGCATGAATAGACAAAAATTGGCGGGTTGTCAACAGATACTTGAACCGTACATCCGAAGAAACCAAACAAAAACTATTTGAGAGAGATGTTTATTGGAATCAAACTCTGGATCCATTGTTTTTCAACTAGGAACTAGATAAATGCAAAAAAAAAAAAAACCTGACGTAATTTGGTATTATTCCAATGTGACCAACAAAGGGGGACAGGTCAGCGCACAAAAACAGGACAGTCACAGGATTCAATACAACGACATCACAAACAGATCGGCTACATGTGGCCCCTTAGCTCTGAGAGCACCAGGGCAACAGGAAGATCCTTCCCATCCATCCTTATGTAACTTATACATGTCTATAGATCAGCATTGCCTACTTTCAAGATGTACATATATCTCTCACAACAACTCGAGATTAAACACTACTGAGAAAAATGGCTTCTGAGAGTTTAACTGGATTAACACTGATTGGTTGGCCGTGATATGTCGTTTATATACCTTTATTATTTCACTTATATAAATTACGAGGGTCTATACTTCAACTGTTAATAGCCATATACTAACTGGTTTTTTCGTTATTTTGAGATAACACTTTCTAAGTTTAAACAGAGTCCAGTTCAGAAAATTGTGCAGGTTGAAACCCGTCCAGGAATCGAACCCACGATCCTCAGAGTAAGGCACCGAATCGCCAGCAGTAAATGCAGGCCACCTTGACCACTCAGCCACCCGGCCTTCTAATATAGAAGGTTAGTGAGCTGGAGTCTCTCTGATATAGGAGAGTGACACAGCTCCCAAAGCTGAAAGCAATGCATAATTTGTGTGTCTTTTAGAAAGTGAAGATTAACAGTATTTTCGGTTTTTTGAGATAACACTTTCTTAGTTGAACAGATTCCAATTCAGAAAATTTCCGGACGGGTTTTAACCTGTACAATTTCCTGAACTGGAATCTGTTCAAACTAAGAAAGTGTTATCACAAAATAACGAAAATATATGCTGTTAATTTTCACTTTCTAAAAGACACAACAATTATTCATACTAACTCGTTGTTTTTTGTTCGGTTGGAAAATGATTGTTTCTTCAGTGACGAGTAAATACTGTACAATGAAGCTTGTAACATAGTGCCGTAATCCAGAAAACAGCTATGTCATGAGATAATTCAATAATTTTTAAAATTCAATAACGTCCCTTTCCCAGGTCAATTAACTTTAGCAATATATGATGGGTTAAAAAGACAAAGTTGTTAACCTCTACATATAAATGTTATATAATCGTTAGAAGAACTCATGTATAAAAACAATATACCTTCTGCGGTGTATTATATGTTAACTGGCTTATAAATGTTAGATAATCGTTAAAAGAACGCATGCATAAAAACAATATATATAGATTCATGCTTATCAATCAAGGTGTGTTCAACATCAGATCCTATTTAAAGGCTTAGTTGATGCATCATCGCTATTCTTGTGCGTCTTGAAAAATTACTTAGACAAAGAGCCGGAAAAACCAGTATTTGGAGGGACCAATATAAAAACCGAACTTAATTGAGGGCAATTAAAGGCTTTCTTATAATGTGGCTACCCAGTTAATTGAAATGTATAGCTTTGAAAGGTGATGAGCGCTGACAAAGATTAAATACATATAAATGAGAATAAGGGAGTGGCCATTATAAAAATTGCTTAAAGACAACGGTAAATATGTGTGTCATCAACAAACGGTCATTGATACATCTGTCCAAAACGTTTTTTCCTTTCAAACGTCGTGGCTGACTAAAACAATATATAATTCTAAAAAACAATCACACTGGCACAGGGATGTCGATTTATAAGAACTAAAGAATGGTCTTATGTTCTAGATAAACTCCCAGAGATAATTTTCTAAATAGATCTCAATCTCGAGTTGTTATGGACAACCTACGGACATCTCGAGAGACGATATTGATGATGTAGGCCTACATAGTATAGAAAGTTTGTGATAAATATGTAGAAAATAGACGCAGTAGGTTCTTATGTGATTTGTTGTTATGCTTAAATTATTTCCTGGCGACAAACCTTGAGCTTAAGGCCACGATTGTGATTCTTGCACACTTTAAATTGTGTTATTTATTTATTTTTAATCCAAACACACGACAGATAAATACATTATTTTAAATATATGTTGATCGAAGTTGATGATCAAACTTTGAACACATCATCATCAATCTCATTAAAATTTGTATTAATTAGGTCCCCGTGTTATGTATATAGTCGCATTAAAATCGCATTGACTAAATATAACACAAAAAGGCGTCGATTGGTCTAGATTATCCAATCACAGAGAGCTTTTCACCATCACTCGACATTGACAAGCCAGATTTATTTTCCGTCTCAGCCCATTATCTTCGTCTTTAGTCCACCCTTGGAGAGAAAGCCGCTGGACCCCTTGGATTTTCAGAACTCCCGTTGTATTTAGTCTCTTATGCAGAAGAATATAAATCTGTACTTTTATATAAGTATACATTTTTGGAAAACTTGAATACTCAGGATTATATACAGGATTATATACATATATTTCTAAAAATATTGCAAAATGAGTAAATGTCAACAGACAAAAATAGACTACATTTTTCAAGGTTTATTTCTCGA
>JAQQZZ010086379.1:0-18412 GCA_030265115.1 Mopalia vespertina
GATGTCTTTGACAACGCATTTACCTCTAATAATAATAATAATATCTCTTGTATTAAGTTTCAAGAAAATATTTAGAAGTTTAAAGTGTGAAGTTTCTTTTTTGACTGAGTATAGTTGTGTATCACAATAGTTGCTATGAGTAGAGTTTGGATGAGAGCAGTATTCGTTTCAAGACGAGACATTTCTGCTTTAAAAAGCATTGGAGTAACATAAATGTTCCAATAGACCAAAACACTTCACACTGTATGGTTATGCTAGTGCCGCAATTACTGTTGGATACACAGCCGACCTATAAATGCTTTGGGAGCGATATCAAACTTGTTTTTCAACTTCTACAACAACATTGGGACTTAGGCTAATTACTAAATGAATCTTTAATAGAAGACAACCACTTTCACTAACATAACTATACAACGTTAAGTTCTCCAGTTCTGAGAAAAGTTAGTATTACCGCGACTGTATTAGTTAAATGTATAAACAGAAAAAGAACATAAGCTCTTGTAGGTTCCTTCTCTTTTTGCTGAAAATTCACATCGACGAAAGACCAATGTTAGCACATGTATACAAGTACGTTATCAATGGAATTGTTTAATTAAACAATTAGCAGCACGTACTTTCGCGTTGGTGCCTACGCTGCCGTAAATATTATAAGGCGTACCCTTAGCTGCCCTGACTTAATACGAAATATAATTTAGATAACAAAAAGTAAACACTGGTATATCGATGTCGTTGTGAGAACACAGTTTCTCAATAAACCCAGACTTGAAGGAACCCCACGATTTAAGTACAATTCATGTACAGTTATGTTTGGCAGACTGAGCTATGTTTGTTTAGAGATAAAATACGCTACGCTTTCTTGGTCTTCTAAGGCGCTTATAAAGAGAAGCTTTCATATTGCTCCGAAATTAAAGCAAAATATTATCTGGCCGTGTTAATATCTGGCAGTATAAAGGTAAGATGAGCGACTACGAAGATGTAATTAATGACATTTTCTTTAACTCTCTAAACACTGTAAATACTCTAAAATCACGTACATTGTCTTCGCTTTATTTTTTAAAACGCCCCAAAATGTTTGAAACATCTTCCCTATTTACTGACCTCTGACCATTGACAATATACCCCGATCGTAGCCATGTTACCATTACTATGTGCTTCAGGAACATTATTAATTCAACATAGTAGAACACAAAGATTGGCTATTCATTTTCCGCTGTGTAATAGTGCGGTTCTATGCTTAAACACAGACCCGTAATCATAAACACTTGTTTACATGCATGATATCAGGAACAATTTTACAGAGATCAATCACTACAATAACAGGATAGATGAGTACTTGTCTGCTGAGAAATATTCATGTCGTTATAAGATAGAGATAATTGTCCGATACATCGAAAAGACAATATAAACAGAAATAAATATGGAAGCTGATCTAAAGTTTACATTATACAAAACGAAACGAAAGAGTACCTGTGTATTTTATATTGCATATTAAATTCTTGTTTATTAGAAAGGTGGCCAATAGCAGCCTACAATTATAGTCTATGTCCGAATGTCTATGGTCCTTTCAATTTTACTTCTTGTTATCCTGTATTTGTTATACATACGACAAATACAGTGTTTTCGTTATTTTGGGATGACACTTTCTTAGTTTAAACATATTCTAGTTCAGAAAATGTTGCAGGTTGAAACCAGTCCGGGAATCGAACCCACGATCCTCATAGTAAAGCACTGAATCGCCAGCAGTAAATGCCGGCCACGTAGACCACTCTGATTGGTTACGGGGTTCCACCGCTAGGGGACTGATAATAACACAGAAGTCGTACTCTACAAGGTCGCATCACAACATATGTTTTGAGCCCCTCATAATTGAATTTTATATTTCAGTTTTTATACACCAATTGACTTGCGAAAAATACTACACTTTTATTTGCATTATAAAGTAATCTTTTATTTTGGAGAAAAACTGCGCATCCAGATTAACTTTTGATTTGGTATAATGTAAACATTTAACCAGCTTGTTTATTTCTTTCTGTAGATAATGTTTCCTTCAATGTATCGCACAGCTGTCTCTATCATCAAGCAATCTTCTATCCTTTCGTTGGATTTGTTGATATCTATATAATTACTCGCGATAATGTTATGTATATAAACCAGGGACCAAAATGGTATATTTCTAGAGCCACAACTTTAACATATTTGACGATGAATCCATATATACTATTCATTTCATAGATGCTCGTGTTGTTGGGTGAAAAAGCTAATACACTATACGACTATAATGGCTGATTCCCGGACGAGTTTCAGCTTGCAAACTTTTCTGAACTATAGTTTGCTTAAACTAAGAAAGTGTTATCCCAAAGCAACGAAAACGCTGTTAATATCGACTTTCTAAAAGACACAAAAATAATGTCATACGTCAGTTACAAGCGATGGACCGATGTATTAGATTTATACAGCCGTTGCTCTTTGGGTTTTCTGTTCATTGATTGATTGATTAAATGATTGATCGGTTTTCTATTTGTTTACTTTTGTTTTTGCTGCTGCGTCTGTGTGAAGAGTTTGGCGCCCAATCGCCTTTATTATCTGCGCACAAAAGTAATGGCGACCTTAAGAGGAACTCAATAAATCTGACGTATCGTGTCTCCAAATGACAATCTATCAAACTCTACCGACACTGCTTATCGATATTGTCAAATATTAATATCCTATGGGCTTGCTATTAACCTAAATAATACACAAAACGTGCTAAGTAGGTATATTAGCATAAACATCGAGATAACCTTCATACTTTCCCATACAAAGAACACACAATAGCATATTATGCTTTAATAGCTTTTTAAGGTACCGGGTAGACCTATTCCGTATGTGTTTGGTCGTAAGATGTAATAAGCAATATGGGCTAAATAGGTATATTAGCATAAACATCGAGATATAAACCTAAATACTCTCCATACAAAGAACCCACAATATCACCATGTGCGTTAAAAGCTTTATAAACTAGTCCTGTTCCGCATATGTTTGGTCGTAAGATGATACATGAACGGTAATGTATTTTCAAAGTGAACCGCTAGATCTCACATATTGATTGTTTGATTGACGTTTTGCGCCGTGCTCAAGGATATTTCCCGCATATTAGGGCGATGTATTTCAACAATTATTGACAACAACACAATCATACAGTGCGAAGTGTTTTGAAAGAATTGGAAAGTTATTCTGCCTTCATTGCTTATAGTAAATATAGAATTATTACTATCCAAATAAAATACCCTTAGTCAGACGATCTTGCTCTGGCAATCACGGGGTGTTTTGTTTTTCGAGATTTATATAAGCAGGGTAATGGATATACGAGCAAGTTAAATTGAATTGAGTACGACGTTAAACCCCATTGCAACAAACAAATAATATTCCACTCAAAATGAACACCCAAAGGTGAAACAGCCTACATCAACTTCAAAATTAGTTGGAAAGTTGTTTGACGCTCATAATTTGCCTATATATAACAATTCAACTTAGTGTTAATTAGGTAAATGATTAAAGCTAAAGCGGATATAAATGTATAATAGACTCAACAACAGTTTTGAAGACTGGCCTTCTGGCAAAGGAAATTATTAATGGTAACCGTGAAAAATACTCAAAGGCCCTATTTAGCGCGCATGGTATATTTACTCAAAATAATGAATTAGATTTCAGTACTATCAAAAGTAATTGGAGCTTACACAAAAAGTGAGTACGCACTCAAACAGAAATTGTGTTTTGTCCTTGAACCCGAGGCTCACAATTATACTCCTGTAAAACTGTTACTTTATATGTTCCAGAGATTGTCAGAAGAGTTGCACTTATTTTGGCTTAGCGCCATTATTCTTGGAAGTACAGTTGAAAAATTGACTTAAGCTGCCATGTAATTATCATAATGCCGTTTGTTTTGTTAGATCTACTGGCATAAGTCAGCACCAAAGTAAAGAATCCGACAGGACGGCCTGCAACAATAATTAACCAATTATCCCTGCATCGTGTACATCCGGACATCGAAATCTGTTTCGTTTCTTTCTGTAGTCAACTAAGACCAATTTCTTGATGAGGTAGAGAAAAGGTATAAATAGAATATAGTGTACACACGGGCAACTAAATCTATTTCGTTTTGTAGTTAACTTATTTGTTAAGACTTAACTAAGACATTTCTCTCGATGAGGTAAAGAAAAGATATAAATAGAATATCGTGTACATCCGGGTAAGTAAATCTGTTTTTTTTTATTTCAGATTTGCTACGTCTTTCATTAGTTTCCTTATTAACAAAGCCTTAAATAAGACACTCTCTGTCTGGCGAAAGAAATAGTAAAAATAGAATATATAGTTAAAGTAGAGTAGACGCATACAGGCTTTCTTTTTAAAGTAGTGAACGTAGCGAGTGGAAACAAAGCGTGCATGATCCCAGATACAAAATGCAGCATTCCTGTTTGTATTTAAACCAGTCTGAAGGCCTGCTCTTACCGTCACTCCTTCCAAATAGTCTGAGGACTCTAAAGATACATTCATTACACAGTTAGACAGAAAGACCCCGGTAAAAGCCTACTGCCCTCATAATTTGTTTGATTTTTTACGCGTATGCAGGGAATTGGCAGCAAGTAAAGTTAAAAGGTTTTCAGGTACAACTCTGGCTACGTGTAATGTTCAGAATGAGACATAAATCTCTATACATTTGGGAAATTGATGAAAACTAAACTTAAGCTGGATTCATAAAATGTGTTCTTTATGTTCAAACCGTTCTATCACTGATGGAACCTGCGTGGTTGCTCGTTCTAGTACGATCGCATCCCTCCAGTACCTATTAATATGTTCGAATACCCAGGGTTCAAACTTAGTGTGACAGCACTTAGCGGAATCTAGTTGATATGACGACCTGTTATTAAGATTAAGTGATAACAATCTTACGAAATAAAAATAATAATTGATGAATACTGATCCGTTCTAGGAAGCGATTTAAATCCTATTTTAGTCTTCATCATGTCCAGTAGCCTTAGTGAAGGTAGAAAATTCACAATTTGTAACAAGTTCAGGGCCGTCAGAGAAGCCTTTAACAACAACTCAAAATAATTTTAAAATGTATTCCCACTCTCCATGAAGGTAATAAAAAAAGTCCCATTGAAAGGACAGAAAAAAGAAAACAAACAAACAAACAACATCAACATGGGTGAAACAAACCTATCACCATTTTCGCATGGTAATTAAATTTTGTCTGGCGTCATTGCAACATTTAGCCAGATTGTGAGGTAACTATATTTAGGTCTCACGTGAATATTCACCTTTTAGTAGGTGCTGTTGGTTTTGTTCTTGGAGTGAGGTCATTTGAAAAACAAAATTGCTAAGGCTTCTCTATTTCGTATCCACAACAAAGATAAGTGTTGACGCATTATTCGCTATTCCTAAATCGACTTTTTGTGCCGGGCCTTCTTTTTCTACAAATTAAATGGTTAGAATCAATAAGTTTTTAAATTGCAATTGTACAAAAAGCGGAAATGTCGTCAAATAAGTGAAATACCCTTGAGTACGACTATAAACCTCACAAATTCGTTTGTCGAAGAACGGTTACACATTTCAAATCGTTGCTGGTAGACATGACGGCTTCAAAACCTGGTAAATGTAAAAATGTAATAAGTTATATTTGAATTTTCTGTCAACGTTCCTAAAAAATTATTATCTGGATATTATCGGACATCTGTTTATACCTTTTCTATTTATTACGATTTTCTAAGCGACAATGCCTCCACTGCTCTTACCGTCACACCTTTCAAACAGTCTGAGGACTCTAAAGATACATTCATTACACAGACAGAAACACCTCGGTAAAATCCTACTTTCCTCAAAATTTGTTTGATTTTTTACGCGTATGCAGGGAATTAGCAGCAAGTAAAGTTAAAAGGTTTTCAGGTACAACTCTGGCTACATGTTATGTTCAGGATGGGGAAATTACATTGGGGAAATTAATGAAAATGAAACTTTGGCTGGATTCATAAAATATGTTCTTTATGTTCAAACCGTTATATCGCTGATGGAATCTGCGTGGTTGCTCGTTCTAGTACGATCGCTTCCACTCAAAAGCCAAGCATATCCCTCCAGTACCTATTAATATGTTCGAATACCCAGGGTTCAAACTTAGTGTGACAGCACTTAGCGGAATCTAGTTGATATAACGACCTGTTATTAAGATTAAGTGATAAAAATCTTACGAAATAAAAATAATAATTGATGAACATTGATCCGTTCTAGGAAGCGAATTGAATCTTATTTTAGTCTTCATCATGTCCAGTAGCCTTAATGAAGGTAGAAAATTCGCAATTTGTAACAAGTTCAGACCCGTCAGAGAAGGCTTTAACAACAACTCAAAATAATTTTAAAATGTATTCCCTTTTCTTTTTCTACAAATTAAATGGTTAAAATCAATAACTTTTTAAATTGCCTTATGTTATTCACGGACAATATTGCGCTATCTTTGGACAACACTTTCTTAGTTCAGCCGCGGCCATGGGTCAGATGTTAGGGTGTCGGACTACCGACCCTCCTTCGATGTAGGGCTCCCAGGCTCGTGTCCCCTTGTCGACCTCATGTATATATGGAGGTCAGATGAATTGGTTCCGGCAATCGTGGGGGTGGTGTTTAAGAGAATTCGTCAAAGTTTCCATCATATTTAATTTAGCATTTATACAAAAAGAACAAATGTCGTCAAATAAGTGAAATACCCTTGAGTACGACTATAAACTTCACAAATTCGTTTGTCGAAGAACGGTTATACATTTCAAATCGTTGCTGGTAGACGTGACGGCTTCAAAACCTGGTAAATGTAAAAATGTAATAAGTTATATTTGCATTTTCCGTCAACGTTCCTAAAATATTATTATGTGGAAATTATCGGATAATTGACGTCATTCCATTTGGAACTCAATTACTGGCTGCTAGAGTTTTATTTCGGAGACAGTTTTTAGGATGAATTTTACCGCTTCCAAGCCTGGTTATTGCGGTATGTTCTAATTGTCTGTAAATGTTTCCATCAGTATATTTTGGTATATCACAGGGAGATTGATTTGGAAAAGTCAGACATGTGTCCGTCGAGAATAAAATTAATGTCTGCACTGGTTGCTAAAGTCCTATTCTCTCTAGTCAAAGATCTGCCATTGCCATGGGTAATCTGTAGCTATATAGTCGTAAAACTGACGTCTTAACACATTATGTTTATCAAAAATAAGATAAGATTTTGTTGTTGATACAACGTTTGCAAATAAATAACAACACCTTGCCCTTAAGCTTGTATAATATTATATACTATTACTCGTCAATTTATGACATCTATACTGATCAATGGAGATTGCAATATTAAATTCTTTTATTTTTGTTTACCATCGTACTCAAAGATATTTAACGTAAATGAGAGTCGACAACAGCAATTATAATCAGGGTTATATTTCATATCTGTGCACAGACGGTCTATTTTCGAATACATATTTATATTCACGCCTATATTAACCACTGAAGGCTATTTTTATCCAAGGAGAAATCTGTTTATAACTTTTCTATTTATTACGATTTTCTAAGCGACAATGCTTCCACAAGAGTTAAATCCGGTAGCAGTGTTGACAGCGGATGAGACGATAAGTGTAAATGGGGGCTTCAATCAGATGAATAATTTGAGTTCTTTCCAAATCTGACATTTTAAATGGGCCTTGTCTACATAGTTATCATACTATCCATTAACTGATGTGTAGCATAACAACAAAGTTGTTCCAATGCCCCAAAATAAAATAAAAAATGTAGAATTTCATCATTTGGTCCATAATTTGTAGAACGTTAACCAATGACAGAAACTACAATGCGTTCAGAAAGTTAAGAAATCATGCAATAAAACATGAAAAAGAAAAACCAAACAAACAAACAAAAAAAACCAGAAACCTTGACATAGTTCTAGTTGCCGCCATGCCCGGTTAACAAATTTATTCGCGGTTGTCATAAACATAGTTTTGAATATTGTGTAAACTTTGAAATTATTTGGCTTTTATTAATTGCATTTTCCATTACTTTGAAATTTCTAAAAACTATATATCTAGGTAAATAGATTCTCTCTGTAGCAGTGCTTCTCGTAGAGAGATTCGCGGACTTTACCTACATAAAGTTCCGTGATCGTTCTGCCATGAGCGTCTACAGTTCAAACGGTTCCGGCGCCGGTCCTGTTAGTTAGTGACCGGAGTTCGAATCTCGATGGAGGCAAGTATAACGTCTTAATGTACATTAAACATATATATATAATTTGGATTCCTTACAGGTGATTTTCTACCGGAAATCTGTGGTCCAATCTCTAAAAGTAAAAATAAACAACACAACCACATTTATTCTTCTATGGTCATCCAATCTGATACGTCTGTCCTGGTTTAATGTCCGGAAAATTCTATAAATATATCCTATGACGTTTTATACCTGGAGGAATTTCTTTGCGAAAAGATGCCCTAAGAAAGGTTCCTAGCTTATTCGTTTTCCTTTCGTAAGTTAATATTGGATATTCCTAAATTAGATTTAAAAAACTTTGATCATACGGGTAAGTTTTGAGATAAGGTTTTTAAGTACGTACAAATCGATATACAATATGTTTGTCTCGCCTATAAATATTGCAGCTCTGTTTTTGGACTGTATGAAACCGATATTAACATGCATTTTAGATAGTTAGAGTGCTTAATAAAATCAGCACGACCCGCTCATGACTGTCTAATCAAACAATATATCAACAAACGTACAACGACCTTTCTAATGTTATTATTAAATATTAAATATTAAATAGGATTTCTGTATCTTTCATCTCAGGTGTAAGTTTGGAGATTAGGGATTTTACGTTGGAACGAAAACGTTAAACCATGGGAAACCAATCTCCCTGGTTTTTTTATGTTAAACTTTGTTAGGCAAACATATTGATTGATAGGCGCCGCCAAGTTTGACCTTAAATATAACCATAAAAAAAGAGAATTCTCTCTTTCAAATATATTATAAATCTCTTTCCGTTGAGGTTAAACTATTATTTAAAGCTGATTAATATAACGCATTTGTATACTAAGCATTGCGTCATTGTGAAAATTCAGTAATTTTGCAAAGGAGATAATTAAGTCTATTTATTCTCACACACATTCAACCATACCGCATTTAGTTTTTGTGGAGATTTTCTAATTGCTTTAAAACTATTCCAAGTGTGATGTTAATTGCATCAGGGTATGTTCTTTCTTTCTTGTTCCTCAGGTAGTGTCCTTTTAGCCACGTCAGACTGCTCTTTGATGATTTTCAGGGATATGTTGTTCATTCAATGAGCGTCGTCATCTTTTAACTATTTTGCGGAAGTTTTTTTTTTCAGATCTGCTTCGGGTTTTGTTTTTTTAGACAGGCTTTGATGTATGCTAAACTTATCTTTCAGTATTTCCAGTGGCAAATGTCATCCCAAATACTATTGCAAAACCTATTATATATAGCCGTTTAATGTATTAAATCTATTCAAATCGGTTCTAATAAAACGGTACACAGTTCTCATTGGTCCAACTGTAATAATCCTAAATTTGATGACAAACATTTCACCTCAAAGAGGTAAGAAAAAAAAAAAGAGGAAAAGAAGTTTGTATGAAAAATGATTGCTGCGACCTGAGGAACTTTCCTCCAGCTCGACCCGGTTGCTTTTCTCATTATTTTTTACTTTACCGTCGTATATACATGTAATTCGATCAAAAATATGTTTGCCAAATTCTGTACTACTGACTTGAGTGTATCGTCACTTTAAAGTATTCTGTTATTACATAAACAAATCAAATATGTATCACATAACAACACCATCTAGATATAGCCGTTCAATGTATAATGCCATAGCGGTTCTACTTCTAATACAGCTCTAAGCAGCTTTCAATTGCCTAAGATAGATGTAAAGCCTTCCTTCTATCGACAGACTGGATGACCGTAATGCAATAGATAAACCAGGTTAACTCCTATCAAGCGATTCTGATGAACGAATTATTTTAGTACACAAAATGAGCTGTTTCTGTCTAGATGCTGAATAACATCGCGTGTGTTTGTTTTGTTTTTCCTGATGGACAACACGCAGCTGAACCAAATGAAAGAGCTCTTCTTTTTCACACTTCTACACGACCATCCCTTGGTAATGTGCATTATATGTACGGTCTATCGGTTGTATTTGTATTAAAGTACGAGAATGGTAAGCTAATGAATGCATATGTGTAAAGCTTGCTAGATCTGATGACCGTACATACCTCTCCTGACAATACTTTGTGTCGGGTGGCATTTAAGGGGAGAAGAATTATTGAATTGTATAATTTAATTGTCATATTTCCAATGTTAAATGTCTTATCTTTGAAATAGAGCTATTTTTGGACTCAGGCATCTATGTATACACATACGCATCTATTTGTAGCTACTAAAAGTTATTGTTAATCTAATTGGCCTATCCTGAATCGTTGACGTATTCTTTGGAATTTAATTATCTTGACGCGAGTACTTCCATAATACCCCAACCTATTTGAAGTTAAATGGGTTGATTGTACCCAGTCTGCCGTGTTATCCGCATAGAAAGCGGTACTTCCCCCAACGATATTTTGATCGGACATGTCTAGCATTTTGAACACATCAGATCGCATTCTATTAGACGTGGATTAGACAGGCTGATTAATAGTCAATTGATTAGATAGTGTCGGGTGCTTGTGTTTGGGACAGGAGGTCAGACATGTTATATCTCACTTAGCGCAGAACAGTCAAACTCTATTGTAATTTGGATATACGAAAGAAAATTCTATGGTTTGGTGAAACCTCAGGATGAATGACTTAGCAGCACAAATTTGCTACGAATCACAATCTCAGAATTGTCTGGTATTTATCTCCGAGATCATCGTTCTTGCTTTCTTGTTGTAAGATTTACTCAATCTAATGACGGCAGATTGGTTTTGACACTAGAAATGCTTGTCTCAGTTTATTACGTACATCATTTCGAAAGAGAATTCAAGTTGACTGTTGAAGAAAAAGTTACAGGCGACCTTGGTATCGTGTTTAATAGCATTTTGATACTTAAGAACTTTAAAAAGGTAAAGTCATTCTACTCTAGTACAAAGTCCTCGTAACTATTCGTTGTGTTGCTGATTTGGAATCTACGAATATGAAAATTAAGGTATCATTAGGTGAATTGGCACGCCTTCGTGTGATTGAAATAACGTTAGGCACGGCGTCAAACCCCAATCAAACAAGTAGGTGCAATTGGTCTGTATAAGTGAGTGTCATGTATCCATGTTTAGAACTGTCAGTTTCATTTTTATTCTTGGAATCTGTGCGCTTTGCTAAGATCCAGTCGGGTCTGTTCGTTCAGTAAAATCGCAACATCGTTCACCAAAGTGGAAAACCCGGGGGAACGTGAAGTCCCAAGTCAACAAAACGAACCTTTAACGGTCAATACATCTTGCATGTCAAGTCTATTCTTACACTGCCATATGAATGAATTAATAAGTGCATGGTCTTCTTGATAGTAAAAATGACGCATATTTAAGACGAACAAAACATGTAATATTTTTTTATAAACAGTACCATAATGCAAGAAACGATCATTATGGCTGCATACTATGTGGAATTAACTGTTCATAAAGGGTACACAGAATAAACAGGAAATTATTTTCTGAATTTAGTATTAAATGTATGTTTACATTTCCAGAAACCGTACATTAAAAATTGGTTGTTGGAGTTAAAAAAGGGATTCATTTCCGGCGCAGAACATCTTTGATTTCCGTTATCACACACACTAAGGAGTAACCAAACTCAATAAAGTCAATAAACTAAACAATAGACGAATGGAACATTATAAACATTGCATAAAGCTCCATCTATAGCCACCCGCCATTGCCATATAACAATGAATGTGTCTGTGATGTATAATCTAGTTATGCAATGAAGGTAATACTGGCGTTTTTGCCAAGATCATACACACAATGGTTTGAAATTGCTTCGGGAATATATGTACCAACAAACACAACACTAGTTTTGATTTGTTCAGGAGTATTACTTATATGTAGCACAAATCTGTAAAACTGGTTTCTATAGCAACAAACAAACAATGAACAGATGAATAAAAGTACAGTGGTAGATGAATCCGTCCAATTCTTCTTTAAGCATTATCCATTATAAGCAGTGAGACTAGGGGGTTTATAAACGAGACACACAAACGTGTAATATGTCGTTTTTGTACGGTAGAAACAGACGCGAAAATTCTACGTCAATCAGTGTATTATACTGGTATAAACAGTGATAATGAGAGAGAGGGTGGTAACCTTAAACAACTTTGACTTTATAAATAAAACATTTGTTCTGGCGAGATGCCAATAAAGAGTACTGTATACTGCTACAAAACTCATCTAGATTTGTGGACATGGATTTTGGTCATACTAGAAAACTTTAAGTTATGACGAATTTATCAACATGTAACGTGTACACTTTGTTTAATTCTTTCCCCCATCTCTGATGAAACATAATTTAATCATACACTACGTGCTGCAAGATGAAGCAGTGGACAAGTCACTTTTTCAGTAAGCATTGAAATAATATTGGACAACGGGAATGTTCAACTAGCAACCTTTACTCGAGGAGAGTTTGAAGAGAAATAAACAAAAGCCAATAACAGTATTCCGTTTATTAAAGCTTTTTTGTTCGATTGGGCTTTTGTATCATGCTCGATGAGATTTTGTTCCACTATAGATTTTAGTGACAAGACATAATTAAAAGATGCAAGAAAAATGTGAGAATACGAGTATGCGTAGGATCTGTGTTGATCAAGTCGACTTCCTGCTGACCCTTTACTCTCAGAGCATGAGGGTACAGGAAGCTTATTTAACGAACCGAGGCACAGATACAGACAAACAAATAAATGATTAGGCAAAACATAAACAAGCGATAGAGTATCATCACAAGTATAAGGTTTTTCTTAAAAATAACCCCACCATTTTGAAACAAATCAGTCTAAGTTCGTGTGTAACATGTGTTCGTCAGACTCAATATGGTGTACTATCACAATCTTGATGTATTTCTAAATCAATCTGTCCAGAATGGGAAATTTATTTCTATAGAATGCGTCTATTTGCTGTTGTCTTTATATTGTTCAGGCTGAGTGTTGGCAGGGAGCTTCATGTTGCCCTGGTGTTCTCGGAACTAAGGGGCAGCATGAAGCCGATTGTGATGTCTTTGTTTTGTGTCGTGTGATTTTCTTTTTTGTTGCCAGTGGTGTATTGAGTGGTTTCCTTCGTCAATTGGGCTGGCACGCCGTTATATGAGCGAATAACCTTAAGCACTGCGTTATTAAAGCTCAATCAAACAAACAAATCAGATTATACAGTTAATGCGAGGTGTCGGCGAGGGTGTGTATTCTCAAACAAAGTTATTGTTATTCTCATTTGCAAGGATTTCAATTGTCTCAGCGATAGTGCTTTTATGAACGTGGTAGGATTCCAGGATTAGTTGGGAGCAGTCTACCGTGTTATCAACATACAGCCAGATGTGTAACCAGAATGGCACTTTCTTTGGACATCTCTAGTGTGTTTGACGGACCATTGCACCTTTAAGTTTCGGTTCTACTGGATATTGAGAAATCAGGCAGATTCGCGCCCTGGCGGAGGGATTGTCTGTCTTATCAACGATAAAAGCGGTTACGCAATAACAAAAGTGAGATGTTTTGTGATTGGAGCGACCTGGAGTGTTTTTCCTCCAGCTCGGCCCGGTTTTTTTTATCATTGTTATTTACACCATTACCAGCATATGAGTGCAAAATCCCTCAGTATGGCTTAAAATGTCAAGCAACCAAATTCGTTCAATATATATAAATAGAGAGATTGGTCGCTTTTATATGTACAGATTATGTGTACACTGCCACATAATTGGGCTAAAAAGCATGACTTTTCTCTAATTTTGAAAATGAAAAGGAAATGAAATAGTGGATATCATGCCAATATCAACAACCACTCTCAAGTATTGTCATCAATAAATCACCGATATAAAAATGGCTAAGATCGCGGAAAATGCTCTCATAATTGCATCCTGTGTGGAACTAAACCGTCGCAGAATTCACAGGAAATTATTTCGTAAATTTACAAAAGAAGTGCTTTTACATTTGCAAAAATTCATTACAAATCCGCCCTTTGAGCTTGTTTTGATCTTATTATGGGCGTATTTTGAAGGAAAACCCTGGTTTCGTTTCCGACTGGTATCAGCTCGGATTTCGTTGATGACAATCGAGAAGACAATCAATCAAAAATTGGATGAACTGTGTTGAATTCAACAGTGCTAAATTCATCCTTCTTTTGACACTATTATCTAGAGAGTGATAAGTTAGTTACTCAAGAAATTATCTCTATCGGAGAATCATACATGGAGCTAACGCTCTACAGAATTCAACCGGTATTATTTGCCTAATTCCGGTATAAATGTATATTTACATGTGAGCTAACTGATTGATAATTGTTAGGATTTTTTATTCGTTTTGATGGAAAATTGGGATTCGTTTCCTAGAATTTCCGAGAATGTATCGGCTTTTCTTTACAACAGATGCCAAGGGATAGGACATAACAGAAAAGCAACAATTCAAGATGTGAAAAATTGGCGTTGAAGTGTGGGACAAACGCCAGACAGAATTGACAGGTTTTTTTTAAAACAATTCAGAAACATGGAAAATAACTCATTTTATTTTATATTGTCAGTTTCATCAGTTTCATTTTCGGCCTGATTAAATCTGATTTTTGATAGCACGAATGTAAAGATTTAAACAAAATTATAAACCGAGAACAACAATGGAATATGTGGATAAATAGAATAAATATGAATTCAAAACCTAATTATTGGCTTTTTGTGTAATGTACAAACACATGTTTTACCTTCTAAGAATGTTTGCATTAAAATTGAATATGAAGCATTTATACTGTAGTTATTGGAGAGACGACAAAACCGATGTAAACTATATGAAAAGATTATATTATTGTTATAGCTGGGTTTAAGGACAAGTAACCATAAACACAACACATGGCGTGCTGTATGGTCATTACAAATATCAAAGCACCACTTAAATTTAATAGTGCTAGTTTTTTAAACTGGTTTCTGTACGAAAGGACAAAGACCATCTCTTCGGCGTAAATAGAGCTACAGAGGCATATGAATCCCTTAATGTCTCCATCTTTATTAATTATTATGTATAGCATACCCCCCCCCCCCCCCCCCCCCTTCTGAAATAAACAAACTACAAAACAACTGTCAAAGAGATTGATTGATTGATGTTTTAATATAAAATAATCTCTATAAGTTTGAAGAAAAGTTGCGCATCCAAATTAACTTATGATTCTGGCATATAAGCATATTGTTTATTTCATTATATAGATAATGTTTCCTCCAATGTATCACACAGCTGTCTCTATCAGCAAGCCCCTATCTATCCTTTTATTGTAGCCATATAATTACTCCCGATTATGTTATGCCTATAAACCAGTGACCAATATGTTATATTCCCAGAGCCACAACTTTAACATCTTTCGCCATGAATCCTTATATACTATTCATTATATTGAAACTCGTGTTGTTTGTAAGTTTACAAGCTAATACACTGACAAGAAGGTACTTAGCCGGCAGTCTTGCAAGTACCGATGACTGATTTGTCTTGTCATTTAGCTCGGTTGGGGTTGACCCTGTACTTCAGATTAGTTCACTCATTAAGAGGCGTACAAGCCCATTTCGAGAAGGAGACCACCGTTCACATCACTAGCAGCAAACAAAGCCAAGACACACACAATTGGACTTAGCGACGGACAGGACGAAACTCATGCGTCTTGTCATATAGACAAAATACTGAAGGAATACCCTTTTTATATGTGTTTTAAACAATCACAAGTTTTTTCTTACAGCCACCACTTTATACGTATTTCTTGTGTATCGCTGGAATGCGCTTTATATTCAGTACTATATATAATAAACCTGCCCTAATACCCTCATTACACGAGAAGGACTACAGATTTAGGCTAAAATGGCATAATCATTATTGCAGTGATTTATGACTTCTGGGCGACATAATTGTTAATAACTCTTCCTGGTGAGTGGTTTGGCTTCCGTTCGAGTCCATGGACTCAATTATTTCTCAACAATCTAGATTTAGACCGAAATTCATTAGATTAGCCGTAAATCAGCTCTGTGATTTGAAACGCGGACCTAATTGAAAACCTCAGCTTATATCGATTTAATATATAACAGAAAATGTCAATCAACTCTTCCAGCATATTGTATACTGAAGCGATAATCTGAACTATGCTCGATTCTCCTGTCAGTTCTGGAATGTTAAAACGCACGACCGCTGACAATACGCTGTTAACATTGCCAATTTCTAATTAACACACTATAGGAACCCCAAGTGAGCTCAAGCCAGGCAATTCTTATTTATTATCTCATTAATATGATAGTCCTTTTGTTCTGCAGTGAAAGGAGAGAGAAATCCAATTATCCTGTTACAATGACCAAAGGTGAACAGATCATTATGACAGATTCATAATTTCTAAAGCTCATTTTCACAAACCTTCACTAACCGTTCACATAAGACTCAGTGCTGCTACTGTAAGTTGCAGTCTGTACACAATCAACTTGTGCTAACGCTTGCTGTTTCATTAAACTCTACAGATACGACCACTCTCTCATACAGAGAAACTTCTGATTGCTGTTAACACATACACCATCATCAAGGCCGGATGGTTGTGTTAGCTTAATCAGTTCCTTGCTGGAGATTTTCGGCCTGATTCCTGTTGGTTCGAATTATCAAAAAACAATCAGATATGTTTATAGGCACACGAACGAATTCCGTTTCTCTACACATTTGAATCTGACAAAAATATTCACGTAGCGAAAGTGCTGTCTCAAACAAAAATTAAAAGGCGTCGATTTCTAACGACCGTGGAATAAAGCGTTGGAGACCAATCCACAGATTTATCTGGAGTCGAGTTAGTTTAACTGTCCTGGCGATTATAACTATATCTGTTCTCGTGGGATGAAAAGTAAGATGACCAAACTAAAATGTCTTTGGATAATATTACACAGAATAGTAAGCCATAAAAGAACATCTTGAACCATGATGAAAGCCATAGTAGATCTTACTTTTACTTGGTTCATTTTAAGCGGGTTTTCGATGCAAGGTTTTTCCACACCAAAATGATTCGCTTCTTGTAAGTAGTTTTGGGAACTACAAGTATCTAATATCAGTATTTTCGTTATTTTTCGTTACTGTTAATGTTCACTTTCTAAACGACAAACAAATTATTCAAGTAGCTAATATGTCTTTGATGTCTTGGATGTTGCGTCTTGTGGTTGTCCTGCCTTGTATTTGCCTATTGTCAGTGTCTTAAGTTAAGACATGATATGTAAGATATGATATTTGATTTTAAGTCGGTGAGAAACCAAAACCTGTGACTGATATCTCACAGGGAGGAATTATTGTCACCGACTGTACTCCAGCAATAAACACAAGTGTGAAATGTAGAACAGTTTGAAATAATGCCATCGCTTGAAAGTTGTAAAACCTTTTTATCATATGTACTAAATTTTAACAGTTTAGACTATCATTTAAAAATTCCGAAATTAGTCTTTGTATAGAATTTCCCGTCTGCCATTGATAAGGCAGTCCGATATATGAGTGAAATAACCCCAAGCACAACGTTAAACCCCAGTTCAACAAACATTCATATGTGTAACCCAAGGCACGATGTGTAAACAAACGAACTGAACATGAAGTTATTTAAATAACATTGATACAAACTACCAAGCCGGTCAGGCGTCTGATAGACCCTGCCTAAATTGTTAATAATTGCGTCCCAGTTTGATACAAAGCCTATCAGGTTGTCCGGATAAGCAGCTATCGACTTACATATATTAGCCAAAACAAAGGAATAACCAAAATAAACTGTGCATTGTATCACTCATTTATAGAACGATGTCTGATTCAACGTAAATATTACCAAGAATAGGCTACCATTGGTTGATTGGTGTTTAACGTTACACTCAAAGACAAATCACCTATATGACGGTGATGTATTGCAACAATTAATATCCACGCTAACATATAAAATAAAACTTGAAGTGATCAGGTCTGTTGGAAAATTCATATTCCTCCAATCAGACTACGAACCACATGCTGGTCTAAGTAAGGGGTCTATTTTCTTTTCTTGTTGATCCACTTGGCGTTCAAAGTAAAGAGAGACGACAGAAATAAAACAACACGGCAAATGTTTATGTTTTAGTCATCAGTAGTCCGAATCAAATCTGTCTATTCCCATAATCTGAACACATGGTATCTCTATATATAGACTCCTATAAAGATACCATGCGAGAAAACTCT
>JAQQZZ010086390.1:8177-18410 GCA_030265115.1 Mopalia vespertina
ACTCACTTTTATATCTTAATTTATAACCTTATACAAATTCACTTTATATACAAACTCAACTACTCACTTTTATATCTTAATTTATAACCTTATACAAATTCACTTTATATACAAACTCAACTACTCACTTTTATATCTATATTTATAACCTTATACAAATTCACTTTATATACAAACTCATTACATTGTATAGCTGACTACATGGACTCACTGCTTTATACAACCTATGTCAATACTTGGTTATACAAACTCACAGCTTATAAGAACTCAACTACCGGTACCTATTTTATACAACTAATACCTTCTTACATAAACATGTACTTTTTAAAAAAAACCTCACAGCTGTACACATGTACAAAACAATGCTTTCTATAGGAAAACTGATTGCTTTATACACACACATGCACTGCTTTATATAAACTCATTGTTCCATTCAATCTCATTATTTTGTACACACACACTGCTTTTTAATACTCACTGCAATATACAAACTCATTCCTTCCTAATTAAATTCACACCCGATTGATGAAAAATGTGCTTGTGAACGGTAAGTTTTTTTCTTGCTTTCCATACCGGAATTTTTTCACACAAACTGTCACACTCAATCACTTATGAAAACAGTCTAGCTTCCCATATCTTTGTGGATATACATTGTATCCCGGAAACATGTGTGAACAATCCCCCACATCTTCCTAGGGACATAGATACCATACCAGGAAGTTCCTGGATTCATATATAATCTAACACTATATGACAGCATGTGTGAATGATCCCAGGAAATTCTTGGGAAGTTGTGGAGATCGTCATCTTAAAATCCCAAGAAGATGTGAATAAAATCTGAGGTTTCAGGGGAAGTGGGACCATAGCAGTACTGTACATGGTCAACATGAAATCATCCTAACACAAAGATATATACCGGTACTGATTTTAACTTGTGAATTGATATATAAAATAAACACGAAGCAATCAAATAAATATAGCAATAGATGGTTTTGAGACATGACATTATTACATACCTTTGCAAAAAAAATATTATCGCTTAATGGCAAGGGACGGCCTATCCTGGATTATTAACATGTGGGTAGAATTACAAATTAACAGATAAACATCGATAAAACCTTATAAATAATAGCTTGGAATATTTTTTTTTTTTTTATTAATCTGAAAACGGACACCCAGCAGTGTTGAAGTATAGGCAGGCTGCCCTACCTTGTCAAAATTACAGGTGTAATGAAAACGTCATTTTTCAATGAAATGTTGTGGTAACATCATAACTGGAAATCTCAGAATTAATATTTACAAGTATTATAAAATATATGTAAAGGATATATGCCCTTTAACAAATCTGGCTAAGGAGAGTAAACTATGTTCTGATTGCACTTATGCTGTATTTACTTGGCACTGGAGGAGTATTATTTTTTCAACATAATAAAACACCTTACAATTTATGGTTGAGAAAGTGTGTCAATTACTGTTGGAATACACTCCAGTCATAAAATACCCTTCAAAATGGCGTAAATCAATCCATCAATCAATCAATCAATCAATCAATCAATCATATCCAAAAAAACTAAATCTCTCTACTAATTCTCTAATTAACTGCCTGGCATGAATATTAATTGTTTACTATACAATTGTAAATATATTATGAAAATAAATGAATTATTGCTATAATTATTTTCAGGAATTATGCATTACTGTTTCAATAATAATAACAGAAGGCCTACATGTATATATGAATAACAAATTATGTTTATTTACGTTGCGATGTTTTGACATAAATGCTAATTCTGTTGTCAAGCATAATGTTAATAAACAAAAGTTGTTATACATGTATATGCCTTATGTTATTAGTTTTGACCAGCTTTTAAATGCCACTTAAAGAAGTTTTTCAATAATAAAAATTATGGGCTAGTGTAAATACTATGTAACATTCTCTCTTTTCTCTTATCTTTGCCTTATATGCCTTGTTTACACTTTACAACTCTCCTTTGTCTACATATAAATTATATATGCCTCTGTGACATAAAATAACAAAGTGAACCAAAATTAGGTTCTAGATCAACTTCAAGATCTTCTTATCTTGACGTAACATGGTTTAGTGGTTGGTGTGTCTACCCACTAATCTAGCTACTGAGTTTGAAGGCTTATAATCGTGTAATTGCCCTACAGCCGTATCTCCTGTAGCAGGATGCATTGTGGGACATGGGGCCAGGCTAGGAATATGGCGGCTTGACAACAAAAAGATGGACCGTGATGTTCCTTTTTTTAAAACGCGGATTCTGGACTATTTAAGGACACAATTGTAATAAAAAATATATCACAGCGTTCAGAATACAAAAGGTAACTGGACAGTAGTTAATGGAACACATAAAAGTCGGTAAGTGTAAATACTTAAAATTACACGATTAGGAGCGTTCAAACTCTGTATCTCTACGGCTACATTATATGACAGACGATCAGAGATACAGAACTCTGCATCTACCCACTAATCCTACTTTGATGTACTGTTGAGGGGTTTGAGTCCATCTGTCGACCATATGATACAGACCGTCACATGATGTGGCTCCAGTAATCGCAGGGCTTGTTTTTTTTTACATGGTTCCCTTTTAAATTTCCACCGCATTTAAGCAAGGAACAGTGTGAAATGGACAATCCATCATCATATAAGTGAGATGCCATTGAGTATGACGTTAAACCCAACTCAAACAAACAAACAAATGTTGAAAGAACACAAGGTTTTATGGATTACAATCTAGCTGTTGATTAATTACCTGTACAACGTTTTTAAATGACCATAACTGATAAACTTCATAGCTTGATTTTAAAATAACAGATCAAAATATTTACCCACACTCCTTAACCTGTGAAGTCTATTCTGACATTGTTTTCAGTCATTTATGTCTCATGTCAGTAGAGATAATAAACGTTGCACTGATAATTAATAAATTTGTGTTAAATAAAGCAAAATTGCTTTAAAATAAAATCTTTATTGATTCATTGATGACAAAATTTGTCAAAATCAATAGCAAAATGCAAATTAAGATGAAGACAGCAAACAATTTGGGAAACCTATAAATCGGTCCTCCTAAACTAAGCTTGCATAACCATGGGGAGACCCTGTTCCGCCCATTCTCTCCAACAGCACAGGCCTGACATGGGGCCCTAATTAAACAAACAGGAATGAAAATATGTTAATTTAGTACATAGCCTGTACCAATTAAGCCACCTGAGATGTGGTACACTTCTACACCCTAATTGGTAGACTTTTTCTGCATATCCATTGCAAAGTCTCAATTAACCAGCTTCTGAATAAACCCTAAAGCTACATAAACCATGCTGTGGTTAATATCTACTGTATGTCATGAGCAGCATCGAGACACAAAGGCAAAACTGGGCATTACACAAATTTAATTGTGTAAAAGATTCTAGATTTAATTGTATACCTGTATGCTACACTTCTGCCATGGGAGACTGGGAAACTTGGCAAGGGAGGTAATTTCAGCTTTGAAAGGCAGTCTTCTGTCATCACAACATTCATGTTCCAGTTTAAAATGACATCGCACATATTTATCCATTGGCAAGGGAGGTAATTTCAGCTTTGAAAGGCAGTCTTCTGTCATCACAACATTCATGTACCAGTTTAAAATGACATCGCACATATTTATCCATTGGCAAGGGAGGTAATTTCAGCTTTGAAAGGTAGTCTTCTGTCATCACAACATTCATGTACCAGTTTAAAATGACATCGCACATATTTATCCAACTCCCCACAAAATTCCCCCATAACTATGGTACCTTTCTCTAATATAGTTTTCAGTAGAAAATGTACACATGTAACTAGCAGGTAGACAGTTTTGTCCATTTTCATGCTTTTTCTTCTTCGTTTTTTTTTTTTTTTTCAAACTATAAAATAATGGATTGATTTGCTATTGTTTTTAATAGGCTAGTCAACCAGCAGCGAAGAAAGCCCCTGCCGGAAAACAAGCTCCACCCACTGCTGCTAAAAATCCACCGCCAGGGAAACAAGCCCCACCCCCAGCTGGAAAACAACCACCTGCTGGAAAACAACCGCCAGGTGGAAAACAACCTGCCCCAGCACCTCAACAAAAAGCGCCGCAAGCCGCCCCGAAATCCCAGCCTTCACCTGCAGCTCCAGCGGGACCGAAGAAACTCGACGTTAAGAAAGCTCAGGCTGTCCCGGGCGAGAAAGCTCCAGTTAACCCAGCAAATATTCCAACGAAAATTTCAACAGCTAAGATAACATTTAAACAGAGGCCAGCGGGACAGCCTGACCCAGCTGCGTCTGGTCCAGTCAAACGTAGTATTAAGGTATTAAAACGTAGCAAAGCGTAATTATAATTAAATTAAATAATTATGATACTTTTTGTGTATATCTGACACACATACACATACAATATATGTGTAAAACCTGCAGGCAGGGCATGCTGTTAAATTAAAAATAATAAAAATGTCGAGCCTGTAATATCATAATTTAATCTAGGAGTTAAAAATGTGCTTAAATATCTCCATCACAAATTTAAGTGCTTATCTTTCTCTAGGAGTTTGTGCAAAAAAAAAGGTTTGGATTTTTTAAACATCTGTGAATTCAGATTGTTTATTAAGAACATGCTTCGAATGAATCAAACCGGAAATTTCGAAAATCTCCCTGTACATGTCCTTGTATAAGGAGGATAGCAGTTGGTTCGTTCTTCCGAACATTGTAAATTTCAAAAATCTAGATAACAGAGATAAATTCTAAATTTTACGTCGGTTAAAATTATTATTTTTCAAAGCCTGCGAATTGGTCTAGAAAGTAACAAGTAAGTATGACTACAGGCGGACTTTGATTAAAAAGCAAGTGAATGAACATCTAAAATTTGAAACTTACATGTAAGTTCAGCTGGAGAGTGAAAAAGAATCGATAATATAAATCAAATCTGGAGTGAGAAAATACAGAACTTCACTTTGACTCAATATATCTCTTTTTTATTTAAGGCAAATCATCACTATGATATAATAAAATATATCAATTAGTAAATATTGAGTCAAAATGAAATTGCTTATTTGTTGATTTTCTTAACTGCCATTTTGTGCACTATTTACTATAGGCACATGTAGCAATAATTTCTGTTTGCATATGCTCACAAACCAAACTTGACATCTACAATAAAATAAAATATTTAAATTCATCACGTTGTTGAGATGGTGGGGAAGTATTGTTTACATTTGTATTTGAAAAAATTTCGATTTTTTTTTTTTGTATAGGTTACAAATTTTGTTTTCTAAGAAATTTCCTTGTAATGTAGTTATAGAGCTAACTTGTGTATATATTTGTGGGCGTGTATAACATCTAAGTCAATTCACTTAGACATATAAGTTACATGAATGTTACACCTGTAGCTGGAGAAACTATAGACTAAGGGTAGTGTGTTTCAACGATATCATACTGTCTTTTACTTAGCACTTGAGGAGGATTAATTTTCCAACTTTTATTGTAGCAAAATATTTCCCATTGTATGGTTGTGTTAGTATGGCTGTTTATGTAAGCATCCATCACATTAATGAAATACTTTTTAGCACGGTGTTAAGCAACAATCAATCTACAGGACAGAGCAGAATTGACCCACAGATAAATTGATTAAGATATGTGTTCAATGTTTCCGTAATTGCGTCATCTTTGTAAGCCGTCACGATGCGAGTCAGACCAGTTCGGTGGAGTTATCTGCATTTACACATATGTGTACAAGACAGACTCCAACAAAATACAGAATAATGATTAAGATGACCAAAGTATTTTCAAGGGTTTGCATCCAATTCTTGGGTAAAACACAACAATTTCAAGCAAATTGACATTGATAGTGACAAATGTTATTGTTCTGTATATAAAAGGCTCACGGTGTAGAAAGTCTGTGTTTCTCTGTAGGTGAGTAAAATCCCTCTAGAAGGCATTTTTTAGGCTCATTTATATATGGGTTAATTCTGCACTGTACTAGAGATGCAAAATTATGATTGTAGCAACTACTAGCTGAATGGTAGCCCTGTTGTTTGAATACAAATTAGAGAAGGCAAATCTTGAAATTTATCAAATGTATTGAATATTCTAGATATAATGTTCTCTTTTTAAATTTTAATTTTTTGTTCGTTTTGCCAAAGTGTTAAAAGTGAAACTGCATCAACTAAGTGGTGGTCAACTACATGTATAACGTTTTAAAAAATAGTTCAAAATTTCAATCAAATTCTTAAATAATTTGCATTTTTGTTTTTTTTTCAACAATTTTTTTTTTTGCAATGTAATACATTATATGAAAATTTGGCTAATTGTGTTTCATATTAATATGTGTTCATTTCATTAAAGAACAGAAATGTGCCTGTATATTTTATGGTTGAGAATATAATGTTTCAATAAGTTTTTATAGCTAATAGTTATTTAAATATTTTGCTAATCACCTGTTAATTAAAGTTGTGAAAGGAAAGATTATCACAACTTTTGTATAAAAGAACAAACAAATTTTATATGGATGACTAATTCGTCTCCTCATGCTTATGACCAGAGTCTTGTGGTAAATATCAAATTCCAAATATCAGCTGAATGAAAATTTATTGAACAAGGATTTTGAAGTGAAAATCTGCAAATCTACTGAGAAACTGCTTTTTGTGGAATAGGTGTGCCAATACGTTAAATGGAGACCAATCAAACTGATTATTATTAATAAATTGAGATAAAATGTATTCTGTTCTCTGATTGGTCAACCGAGCCACATGGTTATGGTCAAATCAAAAAAAATTCTACCTGTATTCCACTCATTGATTGGTCAAAAGGGCATCACATGTTCTACTTCCATTTTCAAAAAAATCCCTTAAAAGCAATCTGCTGATTTGAAAAAGAAATGACTTAACTAAAATAATGCCTGTACAACTTTTGATAGATATTGTTGCTGTAAAACAGGCTCCATGGCTTCGTAATAATTTTAAGATTTGTAGAAAAATTTATTATCTTTCAGTGCAGAAGCCTTATAGGTACAAGGCATACACATACAATCAGTGGAAGTCCGATTAAGATGTAAATGAGTGCACTAGTATTTGAAAGCCTTTGCATGTACTTTTCTACCAATATATAACCAAAGCTCAAAATAATGAAGCAACTCGAAGACTATATTTTGTCAGATGTTATTTTTCAAATAAATAAGAATTCATAGTTAATAAAAAATGCTGCTCATTTAATTGCTACTATATGTATAACTAGAAAAATAAATGAGCCGATCACGTTAGCTATTGTCAAATTTGAACTTATTGGTTCTACTACGGTCTATCGATGAACTTGACTGGCTAACATTGCCAAAATTGTAAAACAACTTTTCGTTGTGAATTGTACAAAACTGTTATATCTCTTTCCATTTGTTATGTTTTTCATTTTCATATGTACAGTGTACATGTACATGATGTGTATTTCTGAAGTTACAAAATACTTTTTTGCTGTCTTTCTTTCAATTTTCACTAAGCTTTCATATAACAATCTTTTCTTTTAGCACATACACTGTATGCTTTTGCTAATAAAAAGTTTTCGATGAACCGACTCTTCCCATCATCTTTAGTTTCTTCAAGCTCAATAGTTTGTTTGTCACAAACGGTGTTTTGATACTTCCAGAAGTCTATCAAGCAGAAGTATGAATTTGAAACCAGCCATTACCCAGTCTCAACGGCATTATGACCAGACCAGCGCTGATTGTTGAAAAAGCGCCCCCTGGTGAGACATAGAGAAATAGAGGATGTGGAATCATGGGCAAATCATGCTAAAGCTATTTCTACCGCTTTTCAAAGGTTATATTTTACTCATAGGGCGTCAGTTGATTCTGACATTCAAACTGGGCGAAACGAACAAATCCCCAAATTCTTGCGCAATGAATTATATATGGCACTATGAAAGTCCTCTGAATGTCACAATGCCGTTGAGACTGGGTGATGGCTGGTTTCCTACTTCTGTTTGATAGACTTCTGGTACTTTTTAATCATGTCGGCTAATTTACTTGATTTCAGTTGTGAAAGAAACAATTTAATAAGTTAACCATGGCAGGCACTTAGAGTGCACTTCCTGTTGCCTTGGTATTTCACTTAAATGATGAGGGATTGTCCCTTTCATACTGTTCCTTGTTTAAATGAGGTATAAAACTGATAAAAAAACCTGGTAAAATTGACCCCAGTGATTGCTCAAGTGGCAGCCACACATTGGGAATCACTCCTATACCTGGTAGTGGACAGATGGGCTTGGACCATGAGCCGTACATTAAAGTAGCATTAGAAGGCGAATACGCTATCCAATAAACCATGGTCGGGGGCCTTCTGCATCTTGTGATTGTCCTGTGAATTGTGATCCTGTGTTCTTTTTTTGCAATGATTGATTGATTGTTGTTTTACGCCCGTGCTTAAGGGTATTTCACTTATATGATGGTGGTGTATTCCAACAATAATTGACACTAGCACAACCAAGATGGGAAGCGTTTCCAAAATGTTGGAAAGTTCATTTTCCTCTGGAGCTAAGTAAACATAGCATTGCTTAACTCATCAAACAAAGTGCCCTTAGCCAGAGGGATTTTTCCCAAGGAAGGACATTTGGTGAAATAACCTGAAGTTGAGGTGTAACAATGTATCATACTATTGATTTATCACAATAGTGGCTGTCGCAATAGTCTATCCCAATAATTGACCAAACTACCTTTAGTTTCAAGTTGACCAGTTTCATGAAAAACATGCTTGTACATGTATGCCATCTTTCGGTAAAAACTGTTCTCCGTACATTCAAATGGATTGTTTAAAAAACATGATTAACTGTGGGTTTTTTAAACGTACTGACATATTAAACAGCTGACAGTATACAGAGTTAATAAAGATTTTCTGCTGATCAGAAACCATGCATCCTCAGTGCTTGGTTTATAAAGATTATCCTGCCCACAAAACTAAGGTTGCAGTGAATACTGTATTGCATAAGTATTCCAATAGTGTACAAAGTATTGTAATAGTATCACAACAGTGTACAATGTATTCCATTAATATCACAATAGTGTTCAAGGTATCACAATAGTGTTCAAGGTATTGCAATGGTATCCCAACAGTGTACAAAGTATAAAAATAGTATTCCAACAGATTACAAAGTATTCCAACAGTGTAACAAAGTATTATAATAACATTCCAACAGTGTACAGAGTATTGCATTAGTATTCCAACAGTGTATAAAGTATTGCAATAGAATTCAAACAGTGTACAGAGTATTGCATTAGTATTCCAACAGAGTATAAAGTATTGCAATAGAATTCAAATAATGTGTAAAGTATTGCAACATTTTACAAAGTATTGAAATAGTATCAAAATGGTGAATAAAATATTGCAATAACATTGCAATAGTGTACAATGTATTGCAATAGTATCACAACAGTGTACAAAGTATTGCAACATTTTACAAAGTATTGTAATGGTGTACAAAGTATTGCAATAGTGTACAAAGTATTGCAATAGGATTACTACAGTGTACAAAGTATTGAAGAAGTTTTGCAATAGCGTACATTGTATTGCAACAGTATGCAACATGAAGTGTACAAAGTATTGAGATAGTATTCCAACAGTACACAAATTACTGCAATAGTATCACAACAGTGCACACAGTATCACAATAGTATTCCAACAGTGTACAAAGTATTATAATATTATTCCAAAAGTGTACAAAGTATTGCAATAGTATCCCAAAAGTGTACAGAATATTGTATTAGTATTCCAACAGAATATAAAGTAATGCAATATTATTGCAACATTTTACAAAGTATTTAAATAGTATCATAATGGTGTACAAAGTATTGCAATATGATTACTACATTGTACAAAGTATTGAAATAGTATTGCAATAGTGTACAATGTATTGCAACAGTATGCAACAGGCAGTGTACAAAATATTGAGATAGTATTCCAACAAAGAACTGCAATAGTATCACAACAGTGCACAAAATATCGCAACAGTGTACAAATATTGTAATAGTATTGTGATAGTGTAGCAATTGTATCACAACAGTGTACAAAGTATTGCAATAGTATCACAACATTATACAAAGTATTGAAATAGAGTTGTGGTCTATGACAACAGCCATGTAGAAGTGAACAGTCATCCCTAACTATATTTCTAAAAGCAATCACACTGGCACAGGGATGTAGATTAATTAAAATCGATGAATCATCTTATGTTCTAGA
>JAQQZZ010086401.1:0-35067 GCA_030265115.1 Mopalia vespertina
GATCTAGCTTTAACTAACTCCTACCATTCAGTGTTAATGATCTAGCTTTAACTAACTCCTCCCATTCAGTGTTAATGGTCTAACTTTAACTAACTCCTCCCATTCAGTGTTAATGATCTAGCTTTAACTGTCTCACGCTTTTAACTGGTAATCTTACAGCCGATCCAACCAGTTCCTAACTTACAGTTATTGTTTTTTTCTAAATACACTATGATAACTTCAGTAACAATTACACATACAGTATATCTTTTACACTAAATATCCTCATTTGACACGGTCTTTAGTTGTTGTCTGTTAGACTGTGATTCATGTAAACGATAGTTTCTCATTTCTGACGTCACAGTTTATAGACGTAAAAAAACAATACAAAGAATAAAAGGTCAAATATTTTATTACTTTTAAGATAATATTTAATCCGTTATCCACAAGTTGTCAACAAAAGAACTTTTTTGTGACACGGTGGCCGAAAAATTTGTTATTTTTGTTAAATTCTTGTGCAAGTAAATTATTGAAACTAATCGTTCATTTCAGGTAACTGAAAATAAAACCAGTAGCTAGCCGGTCCACCACTAAAGGCTTGTTTTTCAATTATGCTCATAATCCCCGTCAAATCACCCTTTCCTACTTTTGTTTAAGAACCATTTTTCTTCTTCAAAGAGTAAAAGTAATGGTGTTTATCACCATTTTTGTGCAATATGCAATGTCCGGCATTTTTTTTGTGAAACCTAGTGAAATACAACCGCATCTATGGTATTAACAGAAAAAGCGAAGTTTGAAGTTAATAACTGTATTTGAGTGATGGCCATTTCAATTTGCGGAATAAGATGAACTGCAATCCCATCTGTTTTTAACTGGAGGTACAAGTTTCAAGTTAATGCGTGAATTTGTTCTCAAATTATCAAGTTTACAGCACAAAGGCGTCAATATTGAAATATTATGCAATGGCGGTCATATTGTTTTGCGTAATTTGGTGAAATGCAATCCTATCCTTCGTCTTATAAATAGATGAAAGCTAAATTCCAAGTGAATCGGTGAATTTGTCTCAAGCTGTCATGTTCACAAAACATAGGAGTGAATATGGTGGCCCTTTTATTTGACGTGAATTTGATATCAAAATTATCATATTTAATAGGCGTGAATATTGAAATATTATGCAATGGCAGCCATATTGTTTTGCGCAATTTGATGAAATTCAAAGCTAACTTCCAGGTTTCGAGTTAATCTGTGAATTTGATCTCAAAATTATCATGTTCCCAGCACATAGACGTAAATATTGTAAAATGATGCAATGGTGGTCATTTTGTTTCACGGAATTTGATGAAATGAAATTCCATCCATTGTCTTAATAGTAGAAGGCTATATTTCAAGTTAATCCTTGAATTTAGTACAGAGTGATCGTGGTCACAACATACATGTATACAGACATGATTATTGTAAAATTACGAGGGCGGGCATTGTGTTTTACGGAATTTGATGAAATTGAGTTATTGTGTTCACAACATATACAGACATGGCAGCCCTCTTGTTTTAAAGAATTTGGTGAAATTCAATGCCATCCATTGTCGTCAAGACAGTAAGCTATATTCAAATTTTAAAGTTAATCCATGAATTTATTCCCTACTTATCATGTTCACAACACATACAGGCATGAATATTCTAAAATGATGTAATACTGGCCATTTTGTTTTACGGGATTTGGTGAAATGCAATACCATCCGTCGTCTTAACAGGAGGAAGCTATATACCTAGTTTGAAGTTAATCCGTGAATTTATTCTCTACTTATCGTGTTCACAACATATACAGGCATGAATATTCTAAAATTATGTAATGACGGCCATTTTGTTTTACGTAGCATCTATAAGTCCTCCCCCCATACTATAGTAGTGGTGGACAAAAATGAAAAAAAAGAGGTATATGTCAACAGTGATTCAGAAGGATTGCTGCAGATTCAAAAAGCCTTGTCCTCGTTAACTTGTATTTCATTGTTGCTGTTTTAATAAATAAATAAACTTCAACAATGCCCTACATACTGTAACCACGTGATTGCCTACTCTCAGAATCCTCGGCTCGAGAACAATCACTGGGATAATGCGTGGCCATTTTAACCAGAATTTGGGGGGTAATTAGTCCGCGTATGGATTTGCGTAGGTTTTCGGCGATTAACTCATGGAGAAATAATCACCAGATTTTGGTCCATTTGTTTTCGTGTAAAAATGGTCAAAATAAGTTTTAATGTAACTTAATAGACATAGCGATTCACTTTAGCCTTTCTCAACCCGTGGTGAAGGTTGGAAATTGATCTGCCGCTATCGCCGGTCTCTCGAATCTTACATCTGTTTTACTTTGATTTTCAGTTTTTGGACACCATAGACACACTTAACTCCTACGCCCTTTCCTGACGTTTAAATACATTTTTATCTGAATTTCTTGCCCGAGTTTACACGTTTAAGTGTCTCCTTTTGCAAAGACTATATTGAAAACCAACAGTAAAGAAATATTGCAGGTAGGGAAAATACAAGTCATTGTGTTAAGTGCTTTTAAAAATAAATCAGAGAAAAATCAGACATATATGTTTTGAGAGTCCGGTAATAGCGGCGGATCAATCAATGTCCAACCTTTACCACGGGTTGAAATAGGCGGTACGAAGAGACTAAGACGAAGAAATTTGCCCTATACATTGTGCTGGTTGGATGAGCCAGTGATGATTGGTTGATTGGTGTTTTTACGCCGTGCTTAAGAATATTTCACTTATATGACGACGGTGTATTCCAACAATAATTTACACTATAGCACAACCAAAATGTTAATCGTTTCCATAATGTTGGAACTTGCACAGTTAATTTCCATTCAGTGCTAAGTAAAGACAATGTCACATACTAAGATTTTTTGTGTTTATTTACGTTTTTTTATTTCTTGTCTTCAATCATTCTTTTCATTCGGATTGCATTCACTCATTCATCCTCATTGATACTTCAACCATTACTAACCACTTGGTGTCGTCGTACACCACGGGTACTGTTAACGGCTACTGATGTTTTCAACGGTCTGGTGTATTGTGTGTGCAAGATGTGATTGGTTGCGGTTATTTAGTGTTTAGCATATGAATGTAGAACTTAAGCTATATAAAGCCATACCTGGATAATTTCGTGGCAGTTTAAAGTCATTACATCTGTCCTCCTGACGGTTGTCAATTTCTATCTCCAGGTATGTTTTTGTAAGTTGCAATTTAAAATGATGGACAAATGTCCAATTTGCCTTTTCTCATTTTAGTATTTTTGGCAATAACTTAGGCAGTTGTTTTAAGTCTCTTTTTTCTGTCCTGACAAATCTTCCAATGTTTCACTTTTGAATGTAAATAGGTTTTTTCTTGGTTACTTTGGTAGTTTTAAAGGTAACATTTCCAGTCCTTTACAAGATTTGCCTTTTGCATGTAATGTGATAGCGTATTTGGAAATTGCGGTGGCAGTTTAAAGTCATTACATCTGTCCTCCTGACGGTTGTCAATTTCTCTCTCCAGGTTGTCCATTCCTGAAGCATGTTACCAAATTAAGCTGTTAAGAAATCATAATCAACAATACTCGTCTTCCCGGTCTTACTTCATCACGAACCCTCCGTGACAATGGCGCCCGAAATGGGACCGGGTTAGATGAGCAGCACATGATGTCCAGATCACATGCGAATGGTTAACCGAGTCTGCTTTGTTGAAATATCTTGCTGTGTTAACCAGTTATCAGCAGTGTTGTGCACGGGTGTGGAGCTGCATATAGACCTTTCGTTCCTGAACATGTATGCATGCTTTCCTCGCGTATCGCGTCCCAGTTGGATCATCACTGGATCACCACTGAAAGATTATTAGACGTAATTTTGTTTTATTGTTAGCGTTTTTGTTAAATGATTTATCTAATAAACTCTATTTAAATGGATTGCCATAACTGTATAAATGTTTTTTTCAGGGTACATAATTATGTGTTAGTATTACAGTTATGTATAGGATTAGTGTGTTGTGTGGTTTGTGTATGTGTGTGAAAGTGTGACGACATTGTTTTGGACATTTTTTGGCACTGGGCTTTTGCTACTTTCTCACTTTACTAATCACCAGTCTCCTAACTAACAAACATTCAAAGATTCATCCATTCATTCATATCTCGTACATTGTTTCTCTGTCATTCTTCTTGGGTAGGCATTTTGTCTGGGTTTTTTTCCTGATATTCTTGACAGCGTTGACATGGCTTCTAAAGATTACGGAGACGAACCGCCCGATTTAGATGGCAATCTAACGGAAGTCGACGAGCGCAAAATGGTAGACTATCTTCATCTTACCTGTAAATATCGAATATCTTCGTTCGGTTCTGATACTCCTGGTAGATTTGGTCAGTCCGCGCACGTATCGTATTCTCCCTCGAACACTTCTACTCATATCATTCATGCATCCATTCCAATGTCTATTCGTTTAACATCATCCTACTTCTGGCCAAAATATATACATATATTTATTATTTGTCAATGTAAAATGCAATATCTACAGCCACTTATTGCTAATCTAAAAATAACTATTTAAACTAATTATGAAAATGAAAACGTTATTGTTGTTTATAACCAGTTAAATAGCACTGGCCCCAAGAAGATATGGGCATCCTGATATAATACAGAGCTCATAACCTTATCTGTTTTGATTTATTTGTATAAAATCTAGTTCTACTAAGGGAGCATTTCCATGAATCGTTCGCTTAACAGTCGCCTGATTGAGTTCTCAAAAGGAGAGTCCGAGGCGAGGCGAATAAAACCTGAATTCCAAGCGAATGGTGGGCGAGTTATTTTGTTGATTGCAGTAGTTCAACTTTCCAAAGCTCGTAGAAATAGTCCGGTTGAAACAATACAGCAGCACAGCCTGTAGCTCCATTTGGTCTGTGAGTCCGGTGATCAGTTCAGGCTAAGGACTCGTTACATCACACGTCTAAACATTTTTATTTTTGACCGAATCCCCCTCCTCTATGCGTAGGTGAGAAAGTGTTTACATTCGCACCTCCTCGTAGAGGAGAGGTTAGGTCAAATTTGGATACCCCATGAAAATTACACATGTGTTGTCATATGCGTCATTTTTTCAGGTGGCAACTAAACAAATTAAGCTTGTATGAAAGTATCAAACATAATCTAAATTTTTTTATTGCAGCGTGCCAAAAAAACATAATGAAGTGATAATCGTGTTTAGACCGGTTTGCCACGTTTTGTCTTCTTGTATTTACAAAAAGTCAATCAACAAAAGGTAAACGTATCAATTGCAGTATTCTGTCAGGGGTAATTAGTCAATCAACAAAAAGGTGAACATATCAATTGCAGAAATCTCTTCATGTGTGTTGTGTTTCTATGTACAGTAATCAGTTCAGCCATTCAGGTGTGTTAAGTATAGGGATTCAGAGATGGCATCATGCCAACAACTCAGAAAGAATTCTTATGTACATTTACAAAGCTACACACGAATCCAATCATCGTGAAATCACTAACGGTTTATAGTAGAATATGGTTGTGGTTTGTTACATGAGTGAGCTGCCTTTTGCATAATACAGGTTTCCAACGCTGTGAATGACCTTTTCTTGCCTCTTTGGTTCAAACAATATTTTGCTTTCGTGAGAAAAGTAAATAAATTTAGGCGGAGACATAACGTATATAAACTCTGTGACATATGTACAATATTATACATGGAGCGGAGATATCTCTCTGGGAACGTTGGTTAAGCTTCACTTTGATATCGAGTGTAGTTACAAAAACATATGCAATATGTACACAATGATAATATATTGGCTAAGAAATTTCAATAAACTCAAAAACAGATATCAATATTATTTTCTATTAGTCTAAATTGCAGGTTACCAAATAGCGTGGTTTGCACGTCAACATTTCTGAGAAGGTATTTTTATGGAATCTGATGGCGGCTGCCTCGCTGCCACTCTCTTTCAAATAGAGGGCGAGGAAGCGAAGCAGCAAGTTAGTGAGAGAGAGAGATTCGAGTCTGGCCATAATGCAGATGTTATATCACTAAAGTTAAATTTTGCAAACTTTTGCCCATTTAATTTCGATGATAAAACATATCTTCACCTTGATATGTTTCATTTTAGCACAAACTGAAACGTGTATCCTGTCTAATTGTTATTCCTACTGTATTTGAAACGCTGGACTCCATAAGAAATACAGTGCCTCGAGTTAAAATTATATGCACACAAAGCATAAGGGGGCACGGTTAATGTTGGTTGATGGATGGATAGATGGATGGATGGATGGATGGGTGCGTGCGTGTGCGTGTGTGTGTGTGTGTGTGTGTGTGTGTGTATTTATGTATGTATGTATGTATGTATGTATGTATGTATGTATGTATGTATGTATGTATGCCGAGTTGTGTTAAATTTAGATTCGTTTGATTGAGATTTAATGTTGTACTCAAGGGTATTGCACCTATACGTGGACGTATTGTCCTTATCTCACTCTGCTTTTCTGACATACGGGAGGAAAGCTCTTTTGTCGCGATTGCCAGAGCCATCTTGTGTGACTGCCTCATATACATGAGGCCGACAAGCGGACTCGAACCTATTATCGGTATATCGGAGGATGGTCAGTAGCCACACACGTTAACCACGGTCATGTGCCCTATGAAGTATTGAGCATGAAGAATGATGCAGCTAAATGTGGTCTGTAAACCTTTATTGATTCGTGATATAAATATTAGGTCTCTGTTAATCTTGGCAAGAGAAGTCAAGTTAGACTAAGGGAGAAGAGACATAGTCCTATACTATCTGTATATGTAACCGGAGCTTCGCGTAATTAAGTTACTGCATGTGCATCACATGATACATTAGTACACTTACTCTCATTACTCTCTAACAGTCAGGATTAGACGGGTTATGGCGACTATTATTGTTATCTCAGTTAGATCTCGTTGATCCAGTTCTCTCCAACACCAGACAAAAGGGTTAGACTTTTCTCCTGATTTAGATCGAAGGCGAGTAGAAGCTTGTGATCACTCGCCTGCCCGGGATAGTCACCAATACGTGCTCGAACATGCAGCATGGATTACGTTTTTTGCAGTTGAACTTTATTCACATCTAAGGCAAACAGAAGTTTGTGATCACTCGCCTGCCCATGATAGTCACCTATACGTGCTCGGCCATGCAGCATGGATTACGATTTTTGGTGTTGAAACCTATTCACATCTAAGGCGAACCCAAGCTATTGCTCACTCGTTTGTCCACGAAAGCCACCAATACGTGTTCTATTATGCTGAATGAATTAACGTGATTGGAGTTGAACCGTATTCACATCTAAGGCGCACCCAAGCTAGTGATCACTCGTCTGCCCGTAAGAGCCACCGATATGTGCTCGATAGTCCATCCTGGTGTTGAAACTTATTCACATTTATCGCAAACAGAAGCTAGTGACCACTCGTCTACCCGTGAGAGCCACTAATAAGTGCTCGATCATGCAGAATGAATCAAGTAGATTCGTTTTGAACCGTATTCACATCTAAGGTGAACCCAAACTACTGATCACTCGCTTGAGTATAAAAATAAATATACGCAGAGCAAACGAGCATCAACTAGAGTGTGATTAAACTAATTCGGAACACAAGAGAAATAGTATATTAACGTTGGTATAATTCGCGTCATTAATTTGGTTTGTATGACATTTACTGTTTTAATCATTGTATTACGGCCAACACAGTCAAGTTATTCATTAAATAAGATAAACATCGGTGATGTTGTCTCTACTGCACCGTGCAGTGTAGAGATACCGTCAAACTTTTAGTAAATGTCAGTCGGTTACAATTTGGAGACTCATTATGTTCGCTTATCTAGTATAACATTTCACCTGCAGTATTAGGTTATTTTTATTTCTGCTGTTACCATTTCCTGTTCCGAACTCTATTCCAATCGTATTCTCGCGCGAGTGTCTATAGTGGACGAGACTAAAACAACTATCGTATGCCATGCCAGGCCATCGCGAATGAATTCCCGCCAATATTTGGAGCGACCAATCAGATCACAGATCAGTAAATAAAAGAAATGCAAAACAAGTTGACCCGTGTGTGCCCTGTGTATCGTTTTAAATTACATGTATTATGATTCTCTTATGAAGATATGTGGCCATTTATTTAGTTAAAGGAAATGCACATTTAATATACAAAAACATACACAAACACAAGCAAACAATAATAAAGGCTATTAAACTTTCCAAAATAGTGATTTCGATCAACAGTAGAGCAGCTGCCGTGACTTTAAAGAACTGATAAATATTTTGAAAGCTTGTAAGCAAGCCAGAGAGAAAGAACAAGATGGATATATCTAACTTTCATGCTGAAATATCTGTTACGGTTGATATTTGGCGAATCACTTTAGTTGATTTCTGGCAACTTTAAGAACAAAGTATTTGTTGAGATCCACACATGAAAGTTCTTAACGGAGAGTGAAAGAAATTATGTAGCCTGTAGCTTTGTAAAAAAAAAACTGGACAGTCACCTGCTTGTCGGAGATGACAAATGAACATATGTGTTCTCTTGTTCACGAGTTTCTAAACGTTGACTCTACTTGACTGTTGTCTCTGGTGTTATTGATGAGTTCCAAGGCCAGGGCATCTCGCCCATGAATATTGACAAGGCTAATATCAGTATAGTCATCGGAATTTTCGTGACAGGATAGTTCTGGGCTCCCCACCCTACTAAAGTTATTCTGTTATTTTTTCTAACACGTATCCAATCGCAGAGCCTGTTTTCTACCCCAAAATAACAGGCTAAATTTCCGTTCTACCGAAAAAGCTGAAATATTAAAAAAAAACAAAGAGCAGCCGTAGTGGTGTAATTATAATATATTCACGCTGTGATTCGGTATATGTGTGTGTTTTACCTTTCTAACAGCATCTTACGTTGAATTGGGACTATTCTGTCGTCTCTGTATACGTTTGATTGATTGATGTTTAACGTCATACTCGAGGGAATTTCATTTATATGACGACGAATTGTCTATTTGACACAGTTCATTGTTTAAATACGGTGGAAAACCGAAAGAAAACCTCGTAGAAACCACCCCTGTGATTGCTGGAGCCACATCGGGTGACTCACTATACCTGACAGTCGACAGGTGTATTCGAACCCGTGGATAGTACATCGAAGTAGGATTAGTAAGCCACGGCCGCGGGCTCTGTTTACAGAAACATTTCGGGAAGAACTTAAATAACATAAACATTTGATAGCTTTGATCTTTTAGCTTCTGTCTATACAGCTTCTAATGAACTATCAAATAGCTCATGCATGGTAATGTTAATTTAAGTGTTCAGCTTGGGAATCATTAGCATCAATGACTACGACAAGCCGCAAAAGAAAACACCGCAATCAAATAGGCGCCGTGTTTCAACTTAGCCTTGGTTGCATTCCGGTAACTGGAGGCTGCCGCCAATCACCCTAGCTGGTCTCAGTATATATATATATATTTTGATCAATATTCCACCCTCCTCTTTGGATTAGTAACATAGTAAGACATCAACATTTGTGCTTTACTCAGTTTATGCAACATGCGAACGAAATGAATCGTTACTGGAATTGTTTGGAAACAAATACGCTTATGATATCAGTGGCCTGGTGAAGTGATGGACTAAATTGTCCGATAAGATGCAGGACACGTTTCTACAACTCGTATTGATATAAGGTGGAAATTTATAGCCATATTTTAACCTACAGCGCGAAGGCTAATGTGACTTTGAAATCATCAATTTGTTATATTTTTCGTAAGAGGCTTTAGGTAGAAATCTATCTAATTTCGAAATGTCCATCAGTAGACACACGACTCGGCTAACACACACATCCAGCGTCAGATTGTTTCCATTAAGACGACAAACTAAACTGACAACATGTCTGTTGACTATAATTCGTATTTCAACTGTCGCATTTATCTGATTTTATTCTTAAATCTATAAAACATTGCATATTTTCGTTTTATAGCTAAACTAAGTCCATTTCGAACAGCTATCGATAATTATAACAATTGTATAAAGATATAAGTAAACCAACAATACCAGATTGCGCTTAAATTATCACAACTCAATTGATTGATTGCTTGGTGTTTTTACGCCATGTTTAAGGGTTTTTCACTTATATGACGGCGGTGTAGTCGACAATAATTGACACTAGCACAACCAAGATGTGAAACGTATCCATAATGTTGGAAGGTTAATTTTCATCGACTTCATAGACAGAATTGCTACTCTTCAAACAAACGATTCTTACCAAAAGGGCCACAATAACTCAAACAAGTTACTGCAGTTTGTTGACAACTTTAACGACCAACAAAATAGACATATTTGACATCAGTCGTGTTAAACTGATGTTTATTTTAAAATAGAAAAATGGGAATGAAGGTGCCATATTCATATGAGTTTGAAATGTTGAATGTTATTTAACGAGGTATCTATATTTGGGACCATAACGCACACCCATTGGTAGTGGTTCGAGAACGTGTTTCATGGAAATTATCAACTACCGGTATTCAATTTGATGACATTTTCGTTTTTTTCATCTGTCTCAGTTATATGCCCGTGGTGTTAGAATAAATTCACCATCTAAGCAATACTACAATCATTAATCACAGGTTCATTGGAATTTGACTTCAGGTTGATTGATTTGAATACCCTATTAACCACTGCTCAAAATCAAACTCTCTCCGCATCTCGTCCCCAACTCGACAGATCGATATTACGTAAGTAGAGCTATGCTTTGTCAACACTAATAGGATTATCGACACCGTTATTGGGTGGAAAGCAGAACACTTAATGATGTGCTGTTGGATATGTATCTAAAATCAATTTGACTAACGACCAGGATTGTTAGTAAACGTCACCATAACTGTAAGTAGGTAATCAGTTTGTAACATGAATTGATTACTCCAGGAATAATCTATACACCGAGTCTGGAAACAAATTGTAAGTATAGACAATTATTGGCAACCTAATTCATCAGCTTCAAAAACGTAACAAGTTTTTGTGTATTATTAAAGTTTTGAAAGTAACAATGAAAATATTTTAAAAGTTATTAGAATAATTAGGCCGAACAAGTTTGGTTAGCAATGAACGCAGATATATCACCAATGTGGGAAAAGTTGGTCGTTGGAAATTACTGTCGTTAAAATTATCTCGTATTGGAGATGAGATGCCTGGTTTCCTAATGTTGAATGGGTCTGTCATAAAAATCTCGGTTGCGATGAGGTAATACTGAAGTATTTCTATTTAGATTTAAGTTGTATTTATTGTCCATTCAGCAGAGCCCTGTTAAAGGTAATTATCAATATTTAGCTGGATTGTTTGTACTGCATGCAATCAGACAACATTCTGCAGAGTAGACGATTGAAAGCAAATTGCCGACTTATTATCTGTGTATGTAAGTGTTGATCGTCTGACATACGAAAGTTTGCTTCTCGTTAAGTACAATATTAAGTCTGTTTTACTTATATGTTTACGGGTATTGCTGATGTCTAAATAAGTTGCAATTATACAACACAGTGTGCTAAATTTATATTCAACAATATCGGCTTATTGGATACTTTAATTAAAAATTGCATAATGGATCTTAACCTAGAGGATTCGACTACTAAATGAATCTTTTACTATATTTGATGAAATATTTACCACGTGTCCCTTATATTATATTCGATTAGTTTTACGTAATTCACATGATAGGTGACAATAATAAAAAATTATGATCTGTTTGCGTTATAAAGGCTGTATAGAGGAGGTAAGTGGTTTACAGTGTAATTAAAATTCATTCGAGATGGATTAAAATAAAATTCACGCAAACGTCTTGGGCTATGGTTATAGGGTTTGCATAAGTAACAAGCAAGCCAGAACGTTTTGCGCTTTAAAAAATATCGACTTTATTGATAATAGGCGAAACAAGATTTCTAGCCAACAGGCATGGCGTATCGTAAGAATGTCGTCTTAATATAAAATCTGACATTTAAAGTGCACAGTAATCTACCTGTATGTCTCCATGATGGACATTCCGAAATTAGATAGATTTCTACCAAAAGCCTCTTACGATACGAGAAACATGTTTTCAAAGTCATATTACCTTTCACGGAGTAAGTTTGGACAAAGCCATGAAGGGTTTACAATAACCCAAAAAACCTTGAGAGGAACGTGTGGAATATCATTGTGGATCGGCTTATGTCAGCAGTAACAAGAGCTAAGAAAACAGAGTCTTCTTGTGTCAGACTTCAGCCAATTTAGACGTTTTGTCATATTATTACAGTTCGTCTATAAAAACAGCGCAACACTCTACCGGATACAAGGCCTCTGATAACATAACGTTAGACGTTACTAACAATCAAATTACACAGCTTATCCAGTCAAGTTGTTTCCTTTAACGATTTATCACTTTCTAGGGTAATAGAAGACGGAATGGCAAACATCTTTTACGTGACACTGCAAATATCGTACAAATGCAGCCGGGAAAGTAAGAAGAGAATAGTAGCGTTCGAACTATAATTAAAAGGAAGAACTATGTTTGAGAGTTAAAATGCGTGCAAGACTCACGCCACACACCAAGTTGGCGAAGTAGTCTGTTCTTATGAAGTGTTTAGTTAAGGGTAAACCTCCACGCGCTAGCTGCTCTCAGAGAGAAAGGTTAATAAGCTTACAATAGACTAAAAACATCGCCGCTATCATTTAGCTGAATATTAAATTTATTCCTTATATGATTAACCGTTCTCTGCTTTCCCCGGCACTGTGTCCGAAACGTGTTCGAAGACCCTTCGCAGGTGCAGACGAAACGAAGCTGATGTGGTGAAAGCCATATGTGCGCCACCAATTATCCAATACTTATCTTGAGTGACAGCACCTACCTTTTATATAGAGGGCTTTCTGTGCACACATATGAGGTGTATGTTCTTATATAACGATGTAGTTACAAGCCATGTCTATTAGAGCTTGATTGTATAATTCAATTTGTTAAAATAAAATAGCTTTAGAAGTGGTTCAGATAATTAACACCAGAGTTGGCATAAAGATGTCTTATCGTAGACGATGTGCGTCGGAAGCTAAATATCACACTTGAGTGATTTCTCGTTTTTCTAATTATAAAGACTCGGTCTTATAGCGCGTATTTCGATTATTTTAACAGAGCTAGAAATGCCCATAAATTTGCATAACACACTAAGCTGAAAAGGTGTCTGTTTTTTAGGTTTAACCGAGGGGTTAATTAACGTCAGCTGCAACCTGTTAGACCAATAGGTTACTTGGTGGCTATGTACTAAAGCTTCCTGGTAAAACTTAGCAAGTAGTCTGGTATCATCATTCCCGGTAAGACCATTGGATTCATTTGATAGCTCCATATGTATTATGTAATTCAAGTGTTATGACTCATCTAAGATTTAAGCGGCCATTTCGAGCCAGGGAAATGTGGTTAATGCTGGCTGTATATTTCATTTATCGCTACATTGCCATATAAAACCTGCACTTTGGCATAAATCTCTTCGCTAATTTTGTCTGTATGACATTTACTGTTCATTAACTATTCTTCTACAGCTAACACATCAAAGAGTCCGTCAGTGTTATTAAATTAGAGAGACCCAGGAAACATTAATTCGCCAGTATAGAGATAATATCTAGATTTTAGTAAATGGCCTGCGGTTACATTTTGTAGCTCTTATTCGCTAACTCATTTAGTAACCCATTTTCTTGTCCATATGCTGTCCCGTCTGGTAAAAGCACTCGCTTAGATTTATGTTAAGACTTTTTATCTATATTTTAGTTTATAAACGTCACATGAAACTTTATCTGTTTTCCAGAGTAAACAGTATTACATTTTCCTGTTAACAAAGTCGTGTGGTTAGCAACGTTCATTTGATTTCACGATCTTATACCTAACTTTTCGTGCTAGTCCTTAATCAACTCAAAAATGGAGAGAGAGCATATTGTGTCCATGTTTATCCACTGCGTCTCCGGAAAGACAAACTAATGTGGCGTCAAGTATTTGAAGAGAAAACTTATGATTAACAAACACCAAGCTATTTCGATAGAAGGCAATCAACATATAAAAATGGCAGCATTGTTTCCTTTCATTAGTGGACTATAAGTTTATAACAAAGAGTTAAAAGTTAACAATAAATATCAATGGTGTCTGACCTTTTCACGGCGCCTACATAACAAACAGTTTCCACTGCTCCTAACCTCCCTAACACAAAGATGCGATCGAAAATGCGTATTGTCATAGCAGCGCATAATCGTGTGCAGAAGATACCTCGTCTCATTTTTTTTACAACTTGCAGTGGATTCTATAGGACATAAAATTCGTCTGAGGACTGGGTAACAGCCGAAGGGGCAAGCGACATGGCTATGATGAGTGGCCAAGAGTTGTGAAAATATGAATGCCGCTTACTCACTTTTACGAAACTTTTAAAAGCTTAATATTTACCTAATCAGACGAAACCCAGTTTTCCATCTACACTCTTAGCAATAATGGTTCTTTGACGGGTCTTTAGAAAAGAGGATGGTTCTATATGGAACAATTATGACAAAAACGGTTCTTTGATATAAAAAGAAAGGGATAAATACTTGGAACAGTTGCTATAAGGGTTGCGTACAGAACTAAGAAGGGTTCTACCAGAGCCATGAAAGAAAAACCTTAAAGGGTTCCATTAAAGCCATATTTTTCTAAGGGTGTATACTGAAAATTAATGTCTATTATTATCAACCAACTAATAAGTAGGATGGACATTGATTACTCTGGAAAATCATACTTATGTTAGTTATATGACGACTTGGCATCATCTGGTATGTGTGGAGACCCGTGAAAATACTTCCCTAAAAGCCACCCGCAATCTTTGGAAAACGTCTCTAAAACAAAGAACTGTTGTACTTCGTCTGAGGATGGAGGTTCACCAGTGCATCACACATCTGATGCAACAAAGGTGCGATCCTGTCTTCAGCCATTCCAAGCCTATGTGGTTTTGACCTGTGGGCAACTGCATCGCTTCTTAAAATTAAACACACAATGTTTTTAGAATGAATCAATAAAAAGTTAAAAGGAAAACGTGACTGTCGTCAACAATTCGTCAAGCAAGTTAAATAAATTCTACCCCAGTTAACAAAAAAAGTATTGAGTTTCTCTATGAACACTTGGCGGTGAAGCTGTGTGAACTCTTCGATGTGAAGCACTGCGTCATTTATCGTACAAGTAACACCATTAGAATGAAATAAAAACTTTTCACCAAAGAGCATAGTATGCAGGCCTGATGCCTGCAACACGTTGATGAAGGAACTCTCAAACACGTTGTTAATCATCTAGGCTAAGTAAAACCACATCAACAAACATGTACAGCGGTTCCAAATTTACAACGGCAAAATTATGAGGAAATAACACTCCTTATTTTGTGGGAAGTGGGTTTTTGTGTTCTGAAGACGAACTGTCATAGTAGGACACGATACACATAGACTTTAGCATGCGGTAGGGAGGAAGATCCGTGTTGTTCTACGTGGCCATTCGAAGCCGATATGTTTGTGACGTCATTGCATTCGTCTGGCTATGACATTATTATCATGGTTTGTTGTCAGTGACATCAACGCTGGTGTCTTCAGCCATTTTGCTGTCACGCCATCATATAAGTGAACTAGCATTAAATATAATTTTAAACCCTAATTAAAAAAGCAAGCTCGGACTTAAAACTGATCAAAAATGTTTTATCTTCTAATATCTGTTTATAAGTCTACATGGTACATGTATATAGCATAGAGAAGAGTGGATTATATTCTACCGAATTGTGGTTTCGATAATCCGCTCAAATCTGCCATTAACTGAGGTAACAAACGTGCACGATATTCGAAATATACCGTTTCAAACGGTACCCAGTAACACAGAGATGACATATGAAAACAGACGACTCATACAAGAGATATATCCCCGTCATGGAATAACCGTTTGGGTCACGTTTTGCACTTGTCGAATGACTGGCTACTAGTTAGTGACAGATAAAGTATAAAACAAATACAGATTTTTTTACATATAGACATATACACACTTTTGCTTTTGAGAAATATATACACACTTTTAAAAATAATGGTTCTTTGAGGATTCTTTAGAAAAAATTAAACCATCCATAACGGCAAAAACGGTTCTTTAGAAAAAATGAATCCATCTATAAGGAACCATTACGACAAAAACGGTTTTTTGATAATATAAGAAAGGGAGAAATATTTGAGTTGCTTTGAGGGTTCCATGCAGAACCATAAAGGGTTCCACCAGAGCCATGAGTGAAGAACCTTAAAGGGATCCATTAGAGCCATATTTTTTAAGAGTGTATAAATTGTTCTTTAAGTGCTCTCTTCTGCCCAATAGCATCCTTTATTAAGTCAAATACAAGCCTAATCAGGTCAAATTACTAAACTATATTTGACAACATCTGCGTCAAAGATCTACAAAAATGATTTTGCTATTTGTTAATTTTGCCGACACACCACATCCATCCATCACTCTTCAAAACTATACAAGGTGTATACTGTCCTCAATAATACGAGTGGATTAACTGCATTCAGCTGAATTTTGTTCAGAAATAATAATTTCTATTGGACACTGATTGACATAACCAGCAAGAAAAAACCTAATGATTGCCATCTTTTTGCAAATCGTCGACATTTCAGTCTAGTCTCTGCGAGCTCTGGATCTGGACAAGTAGTAGAATTCCATTGCCACCTATACGGATATGTAGAGTAAGGAGATTAGCTAGTCAATTGGAATCTTATTTGCTAGTCTCAGTGAACTCTTTTTGTCATTATGTAGTGGGGTCGTCTGCTCGATTTCTATTTCAGCTAGCGGGACGAATTCACCAGCCTGTCGATAACACAATCCTGAAATCACTGTTTCCCTGACCTTGATGTGGATGGGTTTGGCCTTGCATGCTGATCACTGGAAAGAATTATACGGTTTTCACACGAACCTGCTTTCATCATATATATCCTTTGGGGACTTTTGTAACTCGCATTGCATAATCAGAGCAATGAGTAGTGATTTCTAGATATTATCTTTTTTGTATAGCTCTCTCATTTGTAACCATACGTGCGACTCTGGCTGCTGAACTCCCACTCAATCGTCCAGAGTACCAGTTTGTTAAGAACTAAATAGAAGTCCGTGTTAAGGAGTACAGAATGATAGCAGTGTGCTACTGACAGATAAATGTAAAGTCATCATTCTTCATTTTTGAGAGACCACAATCCTAACAATTTGGAATAACCGTTAACATTTATTGAGGTGAAAAATCCGGAATGTATGTTTTAATATTGTGATCCAGTAATGCAATAGTACATATGATTTTGGATAAACATGAACCTTAGAGTAAATGAAAGTAAGAGCGGCAGATTGGCATTGAAGTAAATGTTATATCTTCAAAAGACAGAATCTCATGAACTTTAAACATATCATTGCCTCAACGGCGAATTTTGTGTTTTCAATTTACAGTACTCATATCCATCGGTATTTAGTTACATATATTGAAAACACACTGATGTGAAATTTTATTCATATTTATGGGGTACATTTTTGAGTTTGAGTTACACGAATTATAAAGATGGTAAAGGCAAAGAAGGGGACTCTTTCATGAAAGTCTATTTGTTTACAGGTATGTACTATTTGGTTCGTTGATATAAAAACACGGATGGTATTGACTGAAGCTAAATATGAATCAACCACGACCGTCCAAGGGATTACATTTTCGCGTGTATTTATCATAGGATAGTATTTAATTGTTTGCTGTCACTTGATTATTTAGCTCGTGTCGCCTATCGTCGCATGTAACGTATACATTCCTGTTATGCATAAATTTACAAAACGTAATTTTAATCTTAACTGAATATTTGAGAACATACTCAACAATTGTTACTGCCTTCAAATATCTAGCTGGAAGTATTCATGTATAGTATTCAAACCATAAACGCATATTTCAATTTTCTTCATACATTTACCATCCAGCTTTTAATAACGTGTTATTTATTTCGAAATGCTTTGCTCTTCTTTAATGTGTATTGAAAAGGAATGTATTTTTCGTCATTTATAAAACAAAACCTCCTTACTGGCAAAACCACGATATTTGTCTGCCTTTCTGTTGAACATATAAACTATCACGAAGGCAGAGAGGGACTCGACACCCCTTTAATCAATGGGACAAAATACGGTTTGAAAAGAACTTCTTGAACTCGCAGTAAATCGAACGGAAATTTTCTATAGTTCTCAGGAAGATTTGAGAAAATACTTTTGAGCAAAGTAAACATTATCTGGCATTCGACATCAGTTCTTGCAATTTGTGTGTTACACGATCATATAATAAACGAGATATATGATTGTCTAACGAGTAAAAGGACCACATAAGATATCAACTGTGACAGTTCTGATATATCAAACACGACCACAGACTCATGTCATGATGAGCTCAACCAGAATGGGCAAAATGCCAACCAATAAATTTTAATATAGTTGTTAAGAAAAACTCAAGCTTGATATAGACCATCTTCGCTAGCCAAGAGTTTTATTACGAGCTACTCTGTATCACAACCTTGGTGGATTGTTCGCATATAATCGGACTCGGCTTCCAAGAGATTGATTGGATGCGTGGGGACTTCTACGCAACCAATCAGTTGTGCGTTACGAGAGGACTCTGCTAGTAAATGACAATGATAGTCAATAATGAAAGTGGGTGAATTTGTGTCGAAACAGGATGTTCGGGGTATTCAACCAAATCAATCAGAGTATTGCATAAGTACCCACCGATACAGACACCAAATCTGCATATATACGCCAATAGTGCTTTAAACAAAGTTAAACAAATTGTCAAAACTTGAAAAACATTCAACATATGTTATTAGCGCTTTCAAGCGAAACTTGCTCATTTTATCCACCAGGGGGCGTAGCTGTTTTTCTTTTTATATGCGATTAATCAGCCAAGGGTTGTCATGCAAAGTAGCTCGGGATAAAACTATTGCAATTTTTAGGCTAGAGAAGATGGGTATAGGCATGATGGTTTGTGATTGGCTAGAGAAGATGGGTATAAGCATGATGGTTTGTAATTGGCTAATTGACTAGCCGAAGAGGATGGAATGGGTAATTTAGAGAACGCAAACAGTCTAAAGTATTAATTTTACATCTGTTTTAACTATACACCATTTTTATTCAGTCGAGTATTTAGTACAATCTAATTACCATTAATTCAATCATATAATAATCATAATAGTATTAAAATTTGGTATCAATAGTTACTGACCGAAGTCATATTTTAGATAATGAACAATAATTATGTTTACAATTATAACACAACAAAATTTGTCAATAGATGGGAAATCGCCAAGGTTTTTTCCTCAGTCAAATCGTTCTTTTCTTCGAATCATTTGTTCTTGGCCGTTGATCAATAGTGTTCTGAATACAATGCGAACTCAATACCGAATAAGACGGAGAATGGTTTTGGAAGATTGATGTTGTGCAATTTAGAGCCAAACACAACATGCGCAATTGCTTAGCACAGATAAACTTGAAAAGATAACTTGAACCTTGCAATACATCACATATCCATGTGTATGCATATAACGAGGTTACCACCGATAACACAAAAAACATCGACCCCTTTGACGAATCGATATTTTGCCATTGTAAAAAGATACTAATAAAAAAGTGCTTATTCAAAAAATACATTTGTAGATAAAGCTCAGATATATAGATAAAGACGTGAACTCTTAAAAAAACATTTACACAACACTTATGTTTCAGATGTACATGTAGTCGAGTGTGTCCCGCAGCGCACAATTATTGTTTTTGATAAGGTAGGCTATTATATGATTATATTGCCAGAGAAATCTACGTAGCTGATAAGAAACATTTGAAAAGAATAAATTCTGAAACAAGTCCTGTTTAAGTAGGATTTGTTGAAAAACCTTTTCACTATGGTTAGCCCAAGTTTTGACACAACCAAAAAAGAGTAACGAACACTGCCTTAACAATCGGTTGTAAATCAGACAATCGCAAATGGTGTGGGTATTCTCTCCATAATTGCAAAAATCACAGCTCTGCTTGATAAGTTAGATGAGTTGAAAGAGTCCGCGAAGGAAAGACCTGGCGAAGTAAGGTTCCTGTAACGAGGATATAATTTCAGCCAGTAATCACAGGGAAAGCCAAATAAATCAGTCTGTAATCAGAATGCAAGGATACAATGATTGATGGCTGTATTATCTACTAGCTGATGAATTCGTTCCGCCAGCCAAATAAATTCGAGTGGAAGACCCAACAATCTAACGGAAACAGTTACACAAAAAGGAGAACGGAGCAAATGTATACATTTCAATTGGCTAGTTTAATAATGGCGTTACTCCCAATCCAACTGTAGCAGGCTGAGTAAGTTCTAATTTAGAAACTATCAAGACACTTTGCTATGAACCAAGTTTCAAATTCACACACAATAGTGTCGGTTTTATAGCCACCATAATTTGACTGTGTTTTGTTTGGATAGGCAAAGTCGGTAATTGAGTTCTACTACAATTATGTAGTTGTTTGAACATAAATTTAGCTATAAACAAAGACAGCACGACCCTACCCTGGGCGTTTCAACCCTCCGCCATTTTCAAAAACCTCTGTATGACAGATGAAAACTTGATTTTGGAAAATAAATCTCATTATTCTATTGACATATTATTTCAGACATATTCATTTAATATGTGATTGTGACAATAATGCACTTGGTAAAGCAAAGCGAAATTAGAACGTTTGGGTGAAGCTTGATACTGGAGAAGTGGAGAAGTCAGCTAGGGTCGCACAGGTTTGTTTTACACGTTCTACCGAGGAGTATATGCGCTTGTAAATCAGATAGTTGCTATTTCGGAACACGCTGTAACCTCGTCTAATGTATCACAATATTCATGAGATACAATACAAGGGGATGCCCTGACCTGGGAACTCATCAATCTCACCGTAGACGGCAGTGAAGTAGCCAGCCTTCTATACGACTAGGGAACAATTGACTGCCTCTGCTAATTTATCATCTGCAAAAAGCAGGTGATTGTGCGTTTTACAAAGATCCAGGCTACAAAATTCAAATTTATTTTCGTTTTACCTTCTGTAGGCTACACCGAAACTGTTCTCTTGTTAAATGGTTTTTGTCACCGTGGCGGAATGATCACTGTGCCACTGAACCTTAAATTCAACTCAATTGAGGTGATGCTTCATAACTAAATCAAAAACAAAGTATAATGCAATTATGTTCTGAAATCCATGACCAATTTAGCCTTGATTATTGTCTCAACGGTTTCGTGTAAGATTTTATTACACTATAATCAACTATTCGTGGTATCAGGGGATTGTGTATCTGACGCATCCAAAACAAAAAAGAAATTATCAAAGCGAATAAAAAACATATTAATGATTCTGATTCTCGCTATTGCATTGCATTGGAAACCAGATATATCTTATTAGGATAAGATAATTATTAAATGACCTGCCTCCGTGCCGAAACGACCAGGAGTGTAGGCTTTGCAGAGTGGACACATTAACACCCCCCCCCCCCCTCCCCGCCCCTTACATTTGGGGACTAGGGTTCGAATGCCTTGGTAAACGTTTTCTGGGTGGTTCACAGTTGTCGCCCCATAATAATCCTGGTTGTGGCCAATGGTCTGTCATTGAGATTTAATCGGACCGATACATAAATCTTGTGTAATTCATTTGCAAGCCGAACTGAACTGTATTTATAGCTGCTTATCTGTGTCTTTCAAAGTTCTCTGGACGATTGATATAATAAGATTAAGTAAGAAAACATTGTAAAGCTTTGTTCAGTTTTCGTGGTTAAAATAAAATAAAAACATAGAAAAGAAGCTTGCCACTCAACTACGGAAATAAATACGAAGTTAAGGGTGCTCTAACACATCGATTAACGGTACTCGATATTTAATCTTAGTATTGCAGATATGCGCGAGTGGTCCATGTAACTGTGGGGTAAGTAGTATCGACTAGTTACTCAATCTGTTCCGCCCCCCAAATGAAACTCCCATCAGACGACTTGGAAGTCTTACGGCACCAAGATGACACCGAAAGTGTTGAGCTCTTTGCTACCCATCCCCACAAGACCGATCAACCTGAACCTGCAGTTTATGGTGAAGTTCGACCTGTTTCCAGATGAGAATACCAAGTCAGCGGACTTCCAAGTCGGGATCCGAGAATGATTGTATTATCGATTGGCCGGTGAATGTGGTCCAAGGGCCTAATTAAATTCGAGTAGACGACTTCAATATCCAACGGCAATGAGATGACACCGACACTGTCGAGAAAAAAACAACATATTTCTATTTTGTCAGTTAAGGTCTTTGCCACCAATTCTAGCAAGACACATAATGGAATTGTGGTAATGTACCGAATTGGCTTAGATACTCCCAGACACTGTGCGGAAACAAACCAGGCGATTTCAGAAATGTCTGGCCATTAACCAATCTCAACATTTTTCCATCGGAATGACCGTGCGAAACGCTCTTTACATTATATTGCACCTTATTCCAATCCAGTCCTCGTCAGGTAGCCTTCGTTTGTTGTTTATTAATGACACGGCTCATAAGTTCATAGAAAACGATACATCGATGGTCAAAATGAAGCAGAGCGTTTCATGTTCTCGTTTTGTGATTAAAAAATGTCAGATAAACATGGTTGTTAATTTTCAATACAAAACATGCTTTGCATCGCAATATTTTGGAATTTCGGTAATATAACTAAAATGTTCAGGCAGAGTCGTTTAGCCGTCAGACATGATTGTTCCTCAGTAAATCATCTTCCAATAAAACTTATAACAAAAGCCTCTTATTTGAACATGGATATGTCGATGTCAGCCTTTCTGTCAAAACAATATATGCTTTAATTTGGTAGTTACTATCCATCGCAGCTTGAAACAACAGATTGAGTAGAATGTTGGACCTAAAACCAGTGTCTGGAAGGGACAGAGCAGCTTGAAGCTACAGATTGAGTAGAATGTTGGGCCCAAAACCAGTGTCCGGAAGGGACAGCGACTTTACGTCGAAATCCAATAAACAAGTCAATGGGGATAGTGGTATCGAATAGCTACTCAATTTGTTCCGCCCCCTAAATGAAACTCGAGCAGACAACTGGAATGTCTTACCTTACGGCAACGAGATGACACCGACCGTGTCGAAGAAAACGGAAAAGTGTCAGATGCTTTTGTTTCGTCAGTTAAACTCTTTGCTACCCATCCTAACAAGACCGATCCACCCAAAACTGCAGTTTAGGGTGAAGTTCGACCTGCGTACAGATGATTCGGGAACGGAGGACGATTGTATTATCGATTGGCTGGAGAATGTGATCCACGAGCCTAATTAAATTCGAGTAGACGACTTCAAAATCCAGCGACAATGAGAGGACACTGACACCGTCGAAGGAAACTGCCCCATGTCTCCATTTGGTCAGTTAAGCTCTTCGCCACCAATTCTAGCAAGACTCACAATCGAATTGTGGTAATGTACCAAATAGGTTTAGATACTCCCAGACACTGTGCAGGAACAAACGAGGCGAATTCAACAATGTCTGTCCATTTCACATTGATAGCGTTTGTCCATCGGAATGACCTGGCGAAGAAATCTTCCCACTATATTACACGTTATAGCAATTCAATCCTCGCCAGGGAGCTTACTGTTTGTTGTTTATTTATGGCGCGGCTCATTAGTTTATAGAAAACGATACATGAATGGACACAATGAAGCAGAGCGTTTCATTTTCTCGTTTTGCGATTAAAACAGTGTAAAATGAACATGGTTGTTAATTTTCAATTTGAATCACACTTCTCATATCAGTATTTTTGGCATGTCAATACTATAACTAAATGTTAGTGTTCAAGCAGACTGTATAGCCGCCAGACATTGTTCCAGCATCTTCTAATAAAACATCTTCCAAAGCCTTGCATTCAAACATAAAAATGTTGAGTTCTGCTTTTGTGTACATTTGGACAAATCTATTCAGGCTTAAAGAATGCTTGTGTATATATTTGGGTACTATCAGGAAACACGGCTTCATGTTCCGATTCAACAGGTCAAATATGGGGTTATTATATAACAGTTGGTGCATAACAAGCTAGCAGTATTCTACCGGATACTACGAATCTCGTGACAAGACCACATCGGGTTTTAATTATGAGCGAAAGAAGCATTTCTTTCTGAAAAATTAGTTGTTTAAGAAATAATTATTCAATCAAATAATTATCATTATTTAATTATGGAATATATTTTCATGCTCCTGTAAAAGTTTGCTTTTACCTTTTTTTTATTTCCACAGAAAAAGTCTTACTGTAGGTTTCCAAACAATACGCAAGAGGCGTGAAGCGGTTGCATACCACTTCACACAGTTTAGCTAGAGTCGTCTCCTGGAGTGTTTATATGTTGTGCAATAAAATCCCATTAAACTTTCACTAGCACTAAATATATACTTATTGTGACAAGAACGAAACCATCGCTACTGGTGTCAGTACACACATATCTGTGACATATCGTATGTTTATGTCGGGTATGTCCAGTTGAAAGCGCATGCCCAAGCAAAATGGTAAATGACCATTACCAAGACAGCTCTAAGCGAACCAGACGTAAAGGAATGATGAAGAAGCTCCGGTGTTAAACACTCAGGCTGTGGTACAAGACACCGCCTTTAAAATCGCCATGTGAATGTTGCCTGTTTACAAATATACGGAGAACTCCGCTTTACAAGCACATGTATACAGCTGTCAGACAACCGTCTCCTGGTAGATGCCAGGTCACATTAATCAAACCAACACACACAAAAAATGTCAAAACGGGAATTACTTTCACATCAAAAAAACAAATTATTGCATGGTATTACTCTTTAACCTGACAATTATTTAATGACGGCAATGACGTCACATTTGAGTATTTTTTTTATTGTTTTCTGCAGTAAAAGTTACCATTTTAAAATAAAATATTCTACAATTTAAGGTATTTTATTATAATATATTTTGAATTGTTCGAAAATATACAAAAGGCCAATTGTTCCGGCCTGCTGCATGGATTCGTAACAATTCTGTAAAGCTGTTACCACGTTCATTCATTCATTAAAATACAACATTCGTCGTCTGATAAACACATGTGGCACACATTCATTTACTATGTATTGTATTATACATACAAGTATCAAGTAAAACGTATCACATAGCAGGACGTCAAAAAACATAAGAGACAGAAAACAGGGAATACGCCCTTGGCCGTACCTATCTAATGACGTGTGTGAATTTTTTCCTAATTCCAGAGACAGATAGGTTCTGTTATTACCCTCAATGGAATAACTATATTTTTCATGCACAATACGAGAATTTAATAAGTTATCAAAGTTTAAGTAAAGAATCGATCGACAGTGTTAATTCTTGTTGATATACATTTTTGTAGTCATTATATTATTATCGTTGTAGACATGAACTACACTTGATGCTAGAGTTCACAGATAACCATTTGTTTACAGGAAGGACAGTGAAATAAACAGCTTTTATCTATATGGGCCTGATAAATATATATATGATTTAAAGTGCATTGTTTACATCATTCATAATATATTCTATCGATAAGAGCTGACATGTAAAATGCAGTCAATGTCCTTGATGACAAAAGTTCATGATAAACAAATTTGTTTATGTTGATTATCTAGAAGAACATGAAAGTTTAGTATATATACATGTAGAGGTTGCTATAAAACGAAGGATATTCCGAAAGAATCGAGTGGGTTCTATGTAAATTGGAAGCCGCCGAAGACACATAGACAGGGGTAATATCCGGACTGCGATCTAGACTGACTGCCATAGAAGACAGCCCATCCATCTCTTTTCACCAGAGCGTAGCAAGGCAAGGACTTTTAATTAACGCCAGTTTACTAGATTATGATGCACGTTGGGTGCCTATCAATAACAATGCATGTTGCTCAAAGCTATAGTTAATTAAACTTGGGTGGTATGGTTTTTATCAGACTGCATTATAAGATCTGCGAACAAGAATTGTTTATAAACGACTACTATAACAGCAGCTTGCAACCTTCAAAGAAAATAAAAGTCGAGTACTCACCGAAGTTATAGCGACTGTTCATCTTGTTTGTTATTAAGGAAGATGTAAGACAGAACAACAAACTACCAGCTGTTAGAATGGACCGCTAAGTGGTTACTAACTGTGAACGTCTATCTGGTAAATAGCAGAGATCCTTATACTGACCAGAACAATGTCAATCAAGAGTCGAGTAAGCCAGAGAGATTGGATTTGTGTGGAGGAGAGGGATTTCAGCGAGTGTCCCAGACCTATACACTCCCTGACAGATTACCCATTCCAGCAGGCCACTGCAAGCTCCACAACAAGATAAGCCGTTTATCACTTGTTAGTCGATATTTTTACGGTAGCTGTGGGCTGTGCTTGTAAGTCCGGGTCTGAATTGAGCCTGGAGCGTAGAAACAGACCAATGTAAAGCCGAGCCAGCCTTCGGTGAATTATTGTTGGGCAGACCTACAAATAGAAACTCCAAATTACTAACTCTCTCCACTAACTTCTCTATGTTGGTATAACATTGTCAATCATTAACGAAGGCTCAAAGGAAACATTTCGAAGAGAATGCCATCTCAGACAAAACCATTCTACGTCTCTGAAGTGCCAGGCTACATGATGTATGTGTGGTGGTAGAAGTGAGGAGAAACCATTATCCCCATCCTTTATGTGTGATGACCTGAAATGATAATACTCATTTATACCTCTTAAGAGAAGTGAGCTGCAATTCCACAAAGGCAAACAGAATCTGGGGCAGGTCGCAAAAGTGTCAAGATATGAGATGGCACTTTTATATTTATTTGGAGGATTTAACAATGCTTTTAAACGAGACTACGATTTGCCGAGCGAACACTTCCGTTCGTTAACACAAAAACATACCACAATCACAATACATGTATATGTTTTTTTCTTAGTTTTACGCCCTCCGCATTAAAAGCCACTTGTCAGGATGGAATGTGACAAACAAGCTGATATTAAAGAAAAACGAAGAGAATAATTTGCAACCTGCTCGTTGTTATTAACGTTAAAATCCATTAGGGAAATATTGCGTTAAGCAGCCCGATTGATTAAGAGAGCGCTTTATACAATATAAAGTAAATGAAAGATTTTAGACGAGATTTATTTCTTTGCACTGGTAATGCAATAACATTACGCTATAGTTTTGGCACCTAAAGAAATATAATTTTCAACTATTTGCCAATAGATGTTCATTACCAGCTGAGTTAGTATTGGCATTTAGAGGAAACATATCAGTCTAAATCGCTTATTCTAACCTCGCAAATCCCCTGTTTGCTTAATCTACCACTCTGTCCATCCTGTTGGCGGAATGCCACAAGTGGATCTCATTAACTTTTCCTAGACTTTAAGGTTCTGCTTTATACCCCTGCGGACGTTCTGTTTAAGAAGTCATTGGGTTTCTGGAGGAACTAAGTGGACCTCAGAATTTCAATCTGTAGATCATCTTAAGCTAGTGTGATTCCATTTAGTGAGAAGCCGAGTTCATAGAGCTGCTAATTCTGCATCGATCCTGCCCATGACATCAAGCATTCAGAGAAGGTCTTGTTGCCATTTGTTGTTTGAACTTCATTTCGTAGACCGACACAAAAATGCTAGGAAGCGTGATCTCATCTTTATACAGCTCCCAAATTATACTATCATAAACATTACATCAAACGAAATTGTACTTTGGGGTCTTACTCAAATCTATTACTTCACACTTAAAGGTTGAAATGAAAGGTCCAAATTGTGCTTTTTCATGACCCTAATAGTTATCTTACTCGCAGGATTAGGCCATTTGACTCCCCTGTTTATCATCCACTTTACTGTTGTGAGCGCACAACCTATCAGAAAGAGTCACAGTTGTAGGAATCGAGGCTCCTCCGCAACAATGGCCATACTTTATGGCTCTATTCACAGGCTTGGCTTACATTAAACACATTGTATACACTTCCTTTCCAACTAGTTGAAAGTAGCGAAATAAGTCATTTCAAAAGTAATTGTATTGTATCTTTATCTGTAATTAAAGATAACAACCATATAGTATAGGCTGTTTTATTACAATTTCGACGTAGTACATACGTTTCACTACATGACTGGATAAATGTTACCATACCAACTGGACAGCAAGCAGCATCGGTTCATAGGGCGTCTCATTTTCCATTAAAATGGAACTGATCAATATCTACCTTTTTATCTATTTCAGTTATTATTCTATTATTGTACTATATTAAACAAAATCTAGGACTTACGGACATAAACACATACAAATGAAGAAAAACGACACTAGCCAACAAACATTCATGTACTGCTGCACTCTGGCTATATGAGGGCGTTTTGTTTGAAGAGTAGCAATGTTGTCTTTACCTAGCACTGGAGGAAGAATAACTTTCCAACATTATGGAAACGTTTCACATTTTGGTTGTGCTAGTGTCAATTATTGTGGAATACAACGCCGCCATACAAGTGAAATACCCTAAAGCACGGCGTAAAACACCAATCAACCAATCGGACTGGCAGTTAGATGGTAGGCCTGAGCTCTGTGGTTAAAACCACAATACCCCATAATTAATTTAAGGTAATATAAATAATTAGTCATTCTAGCTGTACAAGACATTAAACAGTAACTCCACGGTTACATATAGCTATCACAGAACCAATATCATCTCATATTCATTATTTGATATTGTGGCTTGACCCCATTACCACACATAGGCTCCTATGTGTTCGTGATACCGCTTTGTTATCCCGAAAGTAAAGGCCTAATATTCTGAAACCCTGACCATTGTTATATACAAACAGTGACATTTAACGGCTTACGTAGGATAACATCGAACAGGTTAAATGCATTCACACGCTCAACAATCGCGAACAAGGAAAATCACTTCCCGTCTACTGGCAGCGCAAATAGTTTCAAGACTTACTCTAACACCTCATCACTCTCAACTGAAAATTCACCAAAACTTGGTGATCATGTCAACAGGTCCAATAAGATGAAAGCCAACCGCTGACAGTGCTCATCTTGATAACAATGAATAATGGATCATCGTGTAAAATTGACAGAGTTGAATGATATCTCTGTTTTATCTATATATTATTTTGTGGACATGCTAACAGGGCTACAAAAGCAACTGGAGACATAGTGTGTTCACCAGACATGCGAATGAGTGTGTTCAACAGTCTCGTTGTATATTTTATAACATCAAAGGTAATAACAGAACTGATGTTCAGGAAGCGAATTATTCCGTAACTAATTGGATGTCAACTAGAGGATGACTGTTTTATGAAAAGGTGAATTTACATTGAAATTGAAGGAGAATGATCTAAAAGGATACGCAAACTTGTTAATTTGTGTGTAGATTACTTTTGTTATTAAAGTACTACATTTTTACCTAATTGACACTTCAAAAGTTTCACGCACAGGCACATCAGCCAGACATAAATAGTAACCAGCATGGACGAATTCACTACAGAGGCAGACTCTGAGCAGTTACATGCTAAAATAATCAGCTGATAAGTGATCGGAATAACATATCGATCACGTAGATCTGTGACGTCAGATAGGAGATACTCGTAAATTTTGTGAGATCCGTAAGGTAAATTAACGCTTTAATTAAAAAAGAGATAAACGTCCTCAACGGTGCTCGAGCCATTTCTCTTCCAATATTTTACAAGCTTAAAATGAAACAATGTTGAAAAATCAATTCGGATTATGAATTTGTATTGATTGTTATCAGATATTTCACAAACTTGATCATACATTTGACATGCTTGGTGTCTCTAATAAACCGTATATTTTTGCCTGTAAAATTTAATTAACATAACTTGACTTAGATATTTAGTGTATCCCATGACAAAATTATTACGTGAATATCGGAGATTATGAAGCAACAGCTTAAAACTAAACCAAATTAAATCTCTATTTGCAGCGTATATGTTTTATTATATACAGGGTGAAAATAAAAGAAAATAAGCTTTGCTATGCTGTTTATTGAATGGTGTCTATGTATATAGGGGATAACTGAGCAACGCCGAGTTTAATGCCAATTTTCGCCATCAGACTGTATCTTTATAACACTGTACTAAATTTCCACGAACGCCTCCCACAGTCTCCACGAACAATTGCGCTAACCAGACCTAGACAGTAACCGTATAGTCCTAATTCACAACAGACGCTGGTTCTGGGAAGATAAGCCACATCTTACATTTTATCTGCAGAAGTCATCCACTGGTAATTGAACCGAATAACATGGCGATAGTGTTCATCTCCGAACTAGTCAGCCAGGAGGTAACACAGCGTTTGTTTGTGGGTTACTTGGGTTACCAAACAAATTGTGAGATCGAAACCTACAGTTATCAATATACATTGAACTTACAAATACTTCCATCAATGGAAACACGGAGTTTGTCCTCCTGTTGTGGTTGGTGTTATATATCTAGTATTAGTATACATCCCAGGGTCTACCCGGAATTATAACCACACAATCTACGACACAATCAACACTCAAACAATGGATTCAAATTGAATTGTATACTGCACTAGCGTTAGAAAGAAGTCCTTGATCAACATCTCCAATAATGTAGGAACAAATTGTTTGTTTTATCTTTTGGATCCGATTCCAGGCACAAACCATTAGCAGAATGCCAAAAATAAACGTGCGAGCTAAAACTCACATACCAGACAAGGCCTCCTGTGTTCGGGAACAAACAAGGAATGTTTATTATTTGGTAGATATTTTGAACTGTGATTCATAAAATGTGGTTAACATCAGCACGTGCAAAAAGTGTCTGAAACAATATGTTGGTAAAACCAAAAATCGCCTTGGCTTAGAGCCAACACTCATTTGAGTTTCATAAGTTACAGCTTATATCATCAAAAGCGGAACAAGTTCTCTCTTCCTGATCATTTGGTTAAAGATCATGTTGAAATCATCCAGATTGAGAAAAAAAAACACACACCATTTCTTCCCTCTGAAGAGAAAACCAAACAGAAACGTTTAAAAATGGAAGCTTATTGGATAAAAACTGTTCAAACGTTGTATCCACTGGATCTCAATCGTGAACCATGAAAAGGTATAAACAAAAACATAATTCCTTTTGTATTGCGAGTTCCCTTATTCAGGGATATCAATATCTTGTACATAAAATGTCTGCTCTTCTCTCACAAAGACCCATATACCATACAGAAGAAACACAAATTTCTGTTTCCTTTAAATTCAAGTTTGCAGGCTGGTCTGTTCTAAACCAATGCCGGATACATTGTTTGCTACATATTTATCATACATTTTCTGTAGCATGTGCATGGGCATTATATTCTCTCCAGATGTCTGTAGGTTACCCGTAACAACTCGAGATTAAGATCTTTTTATAAACTTTTCTCTGGGAGTTTATCTACAACATGAGACTATTTATCGTTTTTGTTAATTGACAGCCCTGTGCCAGTATGATTGATTTTTAGAAATATATACACACAACTGCTACAGTAGTGCAATCGTTTAATTCAAAACAGTGTACAAACTATTAACATTGTTATCTGTTATTCTATTATAGAGTAGAAAACGACATCCGTAACATTAACTTCGTAATGACTGTCAACCGCCAACCCTTAATGTCGCATTTAAAGATCCATTAGTTCAAGAGATTTTTCTACAAATGTCCTGTGCATTGGGGAGACACAAATGTATGAGAAATGTCGGATTAGAAATGTCATGGGTCGATGATTCCACATACATTGTACATGGAAGTTAAATTAGCACTCATTTTAATTAGCCATATTTTTTTTTTATTCATTCACAAATACGTTGACAAATCAATCTCAAATGGTTCCCTTTGATCATTGGCAATTGCCGTCTTTGTTCGTCTTGACAATTGATTAAGGTTTAAATATTTATTTATTGGTTCTCTTTATGGTTCATCTGGTAGTCTATGTAGTTGAAATACATTAAATACTTTAGTCTCATAAACAAATAAATGTCAGATCACCTCATGGCTGAATTAAGTAGCCTGTCCTCCTGTAAGATGACCTGGTTGAATTGCTCGCAATGTTTTCCCCCGTAAACAGTGGACCTCCCGGGTCGTCCGATTGAATGCCACTTATCCGTTTTGTTGCAATACTAGTCACACAAACGAACTATCCAATTATTAACAACCACTGATCACATTAGCTACATGTATGATCAATAGAGCCCCGTTTCGGTCCATGGGTATAACAGAACGATAACTACACAAATAAATTGTCTTTTCATATTGTATGTGTTAACAATTTTAACTTCCTTTGCATACAAGCAGGTAAAGTTTCTCTAGTTTTACACAATACACTAACCCAAGTACTAAAGTGTCACATTTCAAAGTCTCATTCTTCTTGTAAAGGGGATTTTAATACTTCCATCTCCAGCAAGTCTCCTTAGAGATCGATTAACATTGAAACGAATAAACTGGGAACCGTTGAAATTACAGTTCAAGCTAGCTGGCATGGACGAAATAATTCTCTTTAAAAAAAATAAACGAAGTTCTCGGAATGCATATCAATCATAGTGTCAAACATGTCATGAACATTGCCGTTTTGTCGTGGAAATAATAATTCATCTTTGTCTTGCCAAGTGCATCGGTGGTTTATCTTTTGACTTCATTCACGTCACGTCTATTCGACCAATGTCAATTGCTACTTGCGCCAAGAGCAATCGTGTGTTGGATCAGAGAGTATTGCGATATTAAGCCGATACTCTTTCCAACACGCCAAGATATTAATGGGTTATTGTCAAACATAATCCCTTGCCCGAAAGCTTCCCCGTGAACCCGTAATGCTGAATCAGATTCGTTTTATTACCATTCATCAAATCTCATTAACATTGCTAATGGGGATAACGAGCAATAGCAATACACTGGAAGACACGCGTTACAATAGTAAACACAGTATAAATCATGTGGAGAGTTTTATTGAAATTTTAACGGCTATAACATTCAACTGTCTAGCACAAAATTTGGATCTACGAGGCAAAACTTACACTCACATGTTTTTACGATCAACGGTTTCCTTCTAATATTTCTCTCGCATGGCTTCACGCGCTTGGTGTTAAACACGTAGTCCTTGTTATGACAGCTCCACCAGAAGTTATTGTAACCGACACAACGCAAAGCCCGACACAAAACTCCCCTATCATTTACTTGCTGATATTCCACACATTGATGTTATTGATTGAACTCGGATTCGAACTTGTTCCAAATCATCATAATGTAACAATGGGACATCAAAGAAGATATCACAACATTTTCCAATGACTATAGATGAAAATCTGATACATGATTGGGAAACGCCTGTTATAATTTTGATTTTATATGTGCAGAGCTGACACACGAGTCTAAGTGAATATCAACGACACAATCCTGGCTTATCTTCTTCGATTAACTAGAGTTAACCTGAGACAGACCAAAGACATTTTCTATAGAACATACAGAGAGTAACTCAAGTGTAAAAATATTCCGCATGGACACTTCATGTTAGGCGCTCGACTGTGAAATGTTAAAAGCATTCCGATGATTAGTGTATGCATATCACAGAGAAATAAACTATGAATTGTATACTTAGTACAAAAAGAAAGCAATCACTCAAATGGTTTCCATTTCATTCGTATAGATTTTTTTCATTTGGCCATTAAAACAAGCATTTAATTTTGACAGATATCTAGTGATATAACACCCCAACATACTCATTGTGAAATCAACCCAGTGCAGGAACGAGTGTACATGTGTATTTCACACGGTAAATAAATTAACTCAACAATATTCCGTAAATTGTTTAAAAAAACAACGATAATTTATCATGGTTATTTTCCTGGTACACATGGTAGAATTTTGCCTTCGATTTCGATTTGTTTGTTTGATTGGGGTTTAACGTCGTACTCAGGGGTATTTCACTTATGTGACGACGGATTGTCCTTTTAGCACTGTTGGTTGCCTAATTACATTGGAAAACCGAGTGGAAACCTCGTAAATACCACCCCCGCGATTGTCGCAGCCACATGACTTACTCATATACCTGATGGTCGACCGAAGGACTCGATCCTGAGAATGATACATCGAAATAGGATGTGTAAGCGCACACGCTAACCAATAAGGCAGGAGCCGCGGGCCCCTTTAGGCAAAGGCGTTCGAAACGTAAATTGTACTAGAAAACCATTCATACGTGTTATAACTTGGCATAATGAAACAAAGTAGTATTGAATATCGTAACGCCATGTCCTCTTTACGCAACATGACACTACTATAGTTTCTTAAAATAGAACTTTTAACATTCGCTTTTGACTAGTTATCAATGCAGCAGTACTCTGGATAAGATTGTTTGTTTGATTGTAGTTCTTACGCCGTATTTAAGGTTATTTCACTCACATCACGGCCAGCCAGCTCAATGGTCGAAGGAAACCACTCGACGTCACCGACAACAAACGATGACAAGATACAAGACAATCACAGGGCATAAAAGGACGCCACAAGCACACCGGCTTCATATTAGCCCCTTATAGCTCTAAGAGCACCAGGCTAAAAGGAAGCTCCATCCAGCCAGGATAAGACAATGACAGGTGGGGTTGGGCAGGTAGTCGTCTTCACCGTTTGCCGTGAACTACATTTAAATAGACTGTATGACAGACGTGCCACACATTCTCATTGATCGCATAGAAATCACTCATTCCAAGTAACCTATTCTGTATGTTTGAACAGTTAAGTGTTCTTTGTAACTGGATTGTTCGTCCTTATTAACAACAAGTTTGGTTCACCCATCAATCAATTGCACATCATTTTATTTAGGATAGTACAGAAGTATTAATGTCAACTGAAGGTGAGCATACTTGGTTGATATCTGAAGTCTTTTTGTTGGTGACTTGGGAAATGGGTTTGAGGTAACCTAAATTCTTGACACTTCACCGAATCTTATCCCATGTTCTATCTCGCATGGGGGGGGGGGGGGGGGGGGGGGGGGGGGGGGGGGGGGGGGGGGGGGGGGG
>JAQQZZ010086402.1:0-18408 GCA_030265115.1 Mopalia vespertina
TGACAGTTTTCCTATCTCCTGCATGTTAAAGTTTCTTAAAACAGGGTGTCCAAATGGGGCAATTGTTCACTTCAGGGTGTCCATTTGGACGGGTGTCTGCCTAAGCCCTTGGCACCCATATGTTTTCCTGGAACCAAATTTACCTTAAAAGCTCCCCTGTAGATCGAAGGATGCAAATGCATGTACAATATCTCAGTTTAATAATTGTGAATACATGTACATGTATTATTACAAAAATGAGCTGTAGGCCTACAATTTGCTTATGGAAGTTTACTTAACACAAGAACCTATTTCAGGCTTTTAATTTATTGATTCATTTTTTATTCACGCAACTTAAATATGAATATATTTAGAAAGGAAAGAAAGTGGCACATCATGATGAAGTGTACTCGTCGATGAAGGTCTTCTTTTTCCAGCCTTGGGCGTAAGGGTTGAAAGATGGCTTACATTGTACTTTTATGTCCCTTGAGAACCATTTTATTTCTGTATTGTTTGACACAGACATACTAAGATACTGTCACAGTGAGTAAAAAACATCCTTTCATATAACTATCAGGATTTATGAAAAGACACACACACAAAACCTTAAAATGTGGGGCCGTGACACTTCTAAGAGGAATTTCAAGGATGGGATAAATGTTTTATGGATTTCAATTTCATTTTATTAGAAGTCACTCATGTTGAAGACATGCAATAGCTGTTGCACATCTTAGTGTTATTTACAGTACGCCTATGTGTCAAAAACACCTTCAATAATGTCATACTTTATTGAGAAATTTGTGCAGGAAATTCTATCCTATGATAAAGAAAATACTGTAAAATTTTACTTTCTGAACAAAACAAAAATTACAGATTTGTAATTAATTATTTTTCTATTCAGGTGAGATAATTACTTTTAACCAGTAATTTTCATCAGGGGTGCAAAATAAACCCATTAGGCCCTTACAGTTCTTAATGGTGTTTTTTCTGCACACAGGTCACTTATAAAAAAAGTCTGACTGTATAAGGGTTGTGGAAATTTTAATAAACAGAGGTTGGAATCCATAACAGCCTTTCTTAAGTAAATGGGGCAATAAAACCAAAGCTCAGGGAGCACCAGGGCAATGGAATATGGTTCTTACCACATGCATGTTTACTTGAGAAGTACATGTATTTAACTGCTTGTCCTTCATGTAAGACAAAACAAGAATTCTTAGTTCTGGGTAAAGTTTAATACTAACCCAGAAACACAAGTCAATCTAAAACTAACCCTAATAAACCTTACACTAAACCATACTCTAATCCTAATCCTTAATCTTAACCCAAACAATAACCCTAAGATAACTCTTACATGTAAATTGACATCATACATGTATCTTACTTGAGAGATGTACATGTATTTATTTAAAGCAATACTGAAAGCCAACGTATTTCAGTTGAAAGATGACTTAAATGTTCTGTTAATGTTCATGGAAAACCAACTTGGAACACAGTACTAAGTGTGTACATATTATTGGAAGCCATCCAGAGTATAATCAGTGTTGTAACAAAACACTGACATAGGTCAAGTATTAATTATGCAGTCAGTCAATCTCAGGTATCATTTGCCCTAAATGGCAAGCATAGTGTTAGAGGGGTGTGTTGGTATCTTTGAGACACACAGGAAGCAGTGGGTGACACCCTGTTTAAAAACCCTGATGAACTAGCACAGTCATTTGAAATGATCATGTGCCAGTTCATTGGGTGAAGCATAGAAGCACTGGCAACAAAACAATGACATGACAGGATTACTGAAAATTAGTTAGTTTGTATGTTTGATTGGTGTTTAAAGTCATACTCAAGGGTATTTCACTTATATGACGACAGATTATCCACTTCACACTGCTCCTCGCCTTATTACAGTGGAAAACTGGGAGGAAACCTCATAAAAACCACCCCTACGATTGCCAGAACCACATCGTGTGACTCACTTATATACCCCGAGGGTCGACAAACTACAAATTAGAGATGCAAACAGATCTTTTTTTGTGTTGCTGATTGCATATATCTCTGAGATTTCCAGGGCAACAGGTACAAATGTTGCTCTCCCCACTCTCGCACTATTCACTAAAAAGATATCCAAATGCTCTTGAATGAAGCTAATAAAAATGGAAACATGTCAAGCTCAAATACATGTACCTCTGTAGAACATCTAAAAAAAAAAATAAACTTCAAGTTTCTTGAGTTATTATCAATCATTTCTATAATAAAAAAAATGGTTTAATGTCACAAAAATGTCTGCATTTATCGATAAACAGAATTCACAGCTTAACATACATGTAATGAATGACGTGAATAGTTTATTACAGAGATCCTTTCTTGACATCGTATTTCTAAGTAATGAACTAGGTGAATAATTTATTAGAGACATCCTTTCTTGACATCATGTTTCAAGAAAGAACCCGTAAATACATTTAATCTCATTTTTCAGCTCAAGGATAACTGAATATCAAAGTCTGTTAGCAGTTATTATTAATTCAACAGATCTGCGTCATTCAGGTTTTTAATACATTGTGTAACTGCTGGAAATTACTTGAATACTAAAGGGAATAGTCCTGTTTGTCCTCCGTTAATAAGAAACTTGGAAAGAATTTAAGTTTGTCTGTTTGATTAGGGTTTAACGTTGTGCTCAAGGGTATTTCGCTTATATGACAATGGATTGTCCACTTCACACGGTTTCTTGTCTGAAAACGGTGGAAAACCTAGTAAAGACCACCCCTTGTTATTGGGAGAGCCACATCATGTGACTCCCTCATATAGCGGATGGTCGACAGATGGACTCAATTCCGTGAATGGTACCGGTATATCCGAGAGTACATATAGTATTAGTAAGCACACACGCTTGCCATGGCCGGGGGCCCCCGATATAATTTTATAAAATTATAAGATTCTATTAGATGAGTAATACTGAAGATGCAGATCATTATGGGCTGTATTGGGCTTGTATTGGGCTTCTATAGAGCAATGCCCCTTTATCATCATATACCTGATGGGATTACATAACGCTGGTAATTTAACCTTTCAGCTTAAATGTTGGCTTAGAAAATGTTGTCTTTTTGATATATCTTTAACTATAAAACTGAATGAAACAGATAAATCTAGTGAAAATCTATGCTTCATGTTATAAAACATTTTTTGTAGAGTAAATGCCGATCTACTTTTGATCTCACAGCTGGTGGGTGAGCTGATGTCAATATATCTAATGAGTGTAAATAGCGGGGTGATCAGTTCAGATAAACATACACTGAGCAGCAATGACTGATTACTACTGAAGACGTTGGCTGTTGTCGATTCTTTCTTTCTTTTTGATGTTTATAGTCAAACAAATCTGGCAATATGGTTCTACCTATATAAGCTACACATGTACATTGTACATGTACATGTACATACCCTTAGTAAATCTCCTCAAATATTGTCCATGAGAAATCTTAACTTGTTTTCTTGTTGTGACAAAATTACAGCATGTAATCAAACACATTTTTTTTTTTTTTGGACAAATTTGAAGCTTTTTAACTACAAAATTTATCTTATGTCTCTCCGACACAATTTCCAAATTTTTTAAATAGCTACCAAAAAAGTAATTTTATGGATGAATTTGAGGTGATTTAGGGTATATTTGCTCAGCTGTAAAACATCTCTTAACAATTTACCAAATGAAAGGTAGAATACACAATCTTGTGATCTTTGTTAACTATACTGAATTCTGACAGATTATACACTAGAGCTGGAAATAAAGTGTAGAGCAATTAATTTCTGTTTTCCCAGTAATTATCCCACTGATTATCGAGACCGAAAGGTGAAAACCAGAATCCAAATGTTCAACAGTTTTCCTGTTTGTCCCTTGGAAAAAGGAAATGCCTTAAGAAAAACCTGTAGATGTAAGCAAACTGATTCTCTAGTTTGCATTCAAAATGTTGTGTACCTGCGGTGCTGTATATAAGGTGCTATTAGTTATTTAAGTAGAAATTGGTGAAAAGCCAGTTAGACAACAGCCTTCAATTCAACTTGGGAGTGGTTTTTGTTTAATTTGTTAATTTGACAGTTAACATGATGGATATAGCTTTTGAGAGAGCAAATTTACAAGCTTGAAACTTTTTAATTAGATTACATAATGTATTAAACACCCAGATGGGTGTCAAGGCAATACAAATTTGAACAAAGTAATGTGTAAATCTTTGATGTTTAACATTAACTCTAAATCAGTGTGATTGGAATGTTTGCCCCCTGTTATGCAATGAATGAGTGAGCAGTAGATTTATAATAAAGGTCAAGGTCCAGTCTTGCTATGACTTGGTTCATGGCTTGACAGAGAGTTTACAGAGTCAATTTGGTTCTGAATCACATATGGGCGCCCCCAAAAATATAATCCAAGGGTTCATAGACGTCAAAATATTGAGTTTTTTACTGAACAAAATTCAGTTTTTTTAGTGTTCTTTTGAATTTTTTCATCTTTTAATGCCCAACTATTTATTTTTATAATACTTAAACATAATAAATGGAGTCTGAATTGAGTTTTTTACAAATGATGCATAAAAATGATGTCTCAAATTGAGTTTATTCTCAAGCCTAACTACCCATTTAGGGTAGTTAAACTGGACTTCTATGAACCCCTGTAATCCCAAAATTATGTGAATATTTTACTGTTAACTAATCTCTAGGTTAAAATCAAGATAAAAGGTGGATAGAGAACCTTTGAATATAGTGGATGAATTTGGGATAAGAACCTAGAACATTTTTCTATAAACTGCCCTGATTGATGTGTATTAAACACCATATTAAAGGGTACTTCACTAACATGAAGTTGGAAGGTGGAACACTTCTATAAAATGCGAAGATGTGAACAAAACTTCACGGAAGCATCAATCAAAAAAAATTCAAGATACAATGGGTTCACTGTGCTTCACTTTCTAAGAGACACAAAAATTATTCATTGCTTTCAGCTTTGGGAGCGGTGTCACTCTCCTATCAGAGGGTTAATGAATGTCCGCTACCTAGACTCCAGCTGACTAACCTTCTATTTTTTGTAGAAGGCTGGGTGGCTGAGTGGTCTAGGTGGCCGGCATTTACTGCTGGTGATTCGGTGCCTAACTCTGAGGGTTGTGGGTTCGATTCCTGAACGGGTTTCAACCTGCAAAATTTTCTGAACTAGAATCTGTTCAAACTAAGAAAGTGTTATCACAAAATAACGAAAACGTGCAGTAAAATGTGCCTTAAGTCTAGTAATGTTATAATCAATAAATTTATCTTATATCATTTAAAAGCACCACTTTCACAAATGTTGTGATGTTGGTGGATCACCCTTTGAATATCAAATTAGCTCCCTTGCTAACATATCAAGAAACTAATTGTAATATTGATTTAGCTCATCAGTAACTCAAATTTTACTTTCAAACCAAAAATTATTCAAAAATATTATTAACCTCTTTATTCCAAGCGCCTTTTGTAAACTGAGGTTGTCACAACCTGTGTCTTGGTTTTGAAATATGGGAAGTATTTGGATCTGCTATTTCAAAATCAAGCTGTGAATTTTATCAGTCATTTTTATTTAATAAGGAAATTCTTTAAAATTTCGGTTATTGTCAGAAGTAATCAATAATCACCATCCTTTATTTCAATCCTGGTCAGTGGTAAGGTTTATTTTGTTACGCAATGTTAACATTGTGGAAGAAATCAAGCATTCTCTCGGACTGTTCATATGTAGGTGGGTGGGCACTGCATACCACAACATGATTCCCTAGAATGCTTCAAATAACCTAGGATTTGAAGAGCAAAAGACCTGGTAAAAATTCTTTTTAGCTTAATTAGGCTATGCAAAGACAGGTTACGTGACTGAACTACGACAAAAGTAGATGATCTATTACACACACCGTTGATGGGGATTGAAGTCAGGTCAGGTAAACTGGTAACGGACTTGCTGTGGATAAGTGAAATGTTAAGAAAATAACTTTCCAACCATTTGTTGATTCAGATCTTCTGTACAATCAGGAACCTTTAACATTATGTAATACTTAAGTATGTCCGTTTAATAGTCATATTGGACAGAGGGAGTATTGATCTATTTTGTGTGTTTTTGGTTAAGGTTTTACACCATGCTAAACATAACTTCCTAAACATAAGACGGTCTAAGAAACCCCCATTTGACAACATGAGTTTAAGGCCGTACCTAAAGTTATCTCTCTAACATGACTGCGTGCTAGTCCAATGGGTGAAGAAAACCAGCCTTGACACCAGTGGCAAGACAGGACAATCACAGGACCCAGCGCAAAAGCATCATAAACTTTCAAACTTTGAGTACATGAGACACTCAAAGCCACTTCAAAATAAATAACACTAAAAACATTATAGATATTGAAGAGGACTGTTGTATGGAGTACAGGTCAGCAACTGGCTTCCATTCTGTACAGAGGCTTACGGCACATACCCTCCTAAAGTTAGATCAATGGGGTTTAATAGTGTGAGGGAAGCCAAAGTGAAGAAGATACGTCCTTGATCGATACACAGCCAGCTAAATATAGGCCAAAATGAGCCACTATCCAACTAGAATGCAATATTTCTATTTGTTTAGCAGATTGTAGTATATTACCAAAAAAAAAAAAACCCCAAATAAACACAATTTTTGTTTGCACTTTGTGCTAAAGAAATGCACAATATTCAACTTTACATTGTCAGATTTACATTTTATATCACACTTGACAATATGAATTACACCAAGACTAGCTGATAACTTTGTGTTAGAATTCCATTTCCATATGCAACTAATTGAGGAATTTACAATCTCTCTATTACCCTTCACCGTCTAAAGGCCGTTTCCAAGGAACTTTGATAAAATGGTCAATATTATCTTAATTAAAGACTGGGAATAAAACCCTTTACCACAGAGTAACAGTTCAATTATTTACTCAAGGGGTATAAACCAATAGTTCAGTCCAATTACAGCATACGAGTTTCATTCATTATATTAATTAATGAAACATGTATTATTGAAACAGCAATATGAGCGGAGTTAAAATATAACCAACTTCCACAACAGGCATGATACCACAGACAGACAACAGAAATCGTTAGACAAAACCTCAAAGCAAATGTCATAACTATTAAAGAGACAGTAGTAAATACCATAAAAAGTGTGTTTATTCATTTGGGGTTTAACATCGTGCTCAAAGGTATTTCACTTATATGACAACGGATTGTCCACTGCACATTGCCTCATTATGGTGGTAAACCGAAAAAAAACCTCGTAAAACCTACCCCCGCGAATCCTGTGAATGGTACATCGAAGCAGGATTAGGAAGAGCACACGCTAACCATAAAAAGACTATTAGAAGATTACAAAAAAGGGGGTAAGGAAATCAGAACAGAAACTTTTGGCAAGAGAAACAAACACCAAGAGGATACCATAAAACTATAAAAATATAAAAACCACATAAGTACCATTGTTAAAGACGGAAACAAAATGTAGACAAAATCTCTGTGAACGGATATAGAAACTATTGCCAGGAGAAACGGACAATGTGAGGGCTCAAAAGTAGTGGTATTATAAGAAGTACAAACTGCATCAAAATGGACAGTATATCACTCTGAATGGATATCTTTTCTTTCTTTCGCAAGCTGCATTTACTGGATCAATGTTATAAATCAATGTCAGTTCCTCTTTCTGTTTCAATTCTTCAGCAGTATAATGGGCCTGTTGATTTAGCTGGAGTAGCAAGACCAGACATGATGGGATAACAATGGATCAGTCACAGGTTTAAGAGTCTAAAGAGTTTATAAAATCCCCTGGAAGTTGAATGTTTCTTGGTCGATTGGGGTTTACAGCTTTATTTAAGGTTTTTTTTTAATCATATGGAGACGTGCCGGCCCAATAAGTGAAGGAAACCCCCACTTGAGACAACTGCATGTCGACAATGATACAACAACAGATCGGATATCCATGATTTCAAGGGCAACAGGAAACACTCTGTGAGCGACTGTTTTCTGGCACCCATAGTGACTGTATCTTGTGGCGGTTGGTTACATAGAGGGCTTCCTGTTGCCATGGTGCTCTCAGAGCTATGGTGGAACAGGAAGCCAATCTGTCTAAGATGTCTTTGTATTGTGTCTTGTGATTGTCCTGTATTTCTCTCGTCTTGTCTTTGTTTGTTGCAAGTGAATCCACAAAATATCCATCTATATTAGGTACATGGTGCGTCAAATCACAATTTATACAGAAAAAATAGGGATCCATATAACCCATCTCTCCGTAACTAAATTTGATTGGAACAGCCAAACAGGGCATTAAAAGTTTATTTCTAGATGGTGGTCTGCTGGAGTGAGTTCTCTGTAGATATGCAACCAGTGCTCTTAGAGCTTACAGGCAACATGAAGCCGATCTGATTGTGGAGACCTTGTTTTGTGTATTATGGTCATCCTGCCAGTGTTGTCAAAGGTAATTGCCTTGATCCATTGGGCTCCGGCTTGTGCTGTTGAGGTTTGTTTGTTTGATTGGGGTTTAACGTCGTACTCAAGGGTATTTCACTTATATGACGAAGGATCGTCCACTTCACACTGCTCCTTGCCATATTACGGTGGAAAACCGGGAGGAAACCTCATAAAAACCACCCCCGCGATTGCCGGATCCACATCTTGTGACTCACTCATATACCCCGAGGGTCGACAGGCGGACTCGATCCCGTGAATGGTACATCGAAGTAGGCTCCGAAAGCGCACTCACTAACCACTAAGCAACGGCCGCGGGCTGTGCTGTTGAGGAGAACGGACAGAACTGGATCTCCCCATGGTTATGCAAACTTAACCAATTTATACGTTTCCCAAATTGTTTGCAGTCTTCATCTAAATTTGCATTTTGCTATTGATTTTGACAAATTTTGTCATCCGATTATCAAAGAAGATTGTATTTTAAACCAATTTTGCTTTATTTTTGACAAAGGCACATTTATGTATTTATGAAATCAGCAAACCAGGGGAAAATGCAAATGCTAGGTTACCTCACAAAAATTTAGAATGACTGATTTTAAGGTTATGCCGGAAAAGATTACAGCACAGGCCTGCACATGTACAACCATTAAATGTGAAGCCTTTTATATCAATGAAATAATCCATGGTCAAGGTGATACCTACAGCTTCCACTTCTTAATTATGCTTGTGTTAAATACAGAAAATGTACACTTTAAACACCTTTAATTTATGACATAAATTAAAAAATCCATCCTCATACACAAAATTTTACTTAATGTAAAACACAGGGATTTCCATGATGTAACGAGCGTGATCATGTAAAACACTCTAGCCCAAGGATTTGCATGTGCTGTTTTTAGCTCCGGCTAGATTTTCTTTAAGTATTATGGTGAAGCGAAAATCACTTCCATAGTCTGGTAATTCATCATAAAGCTACAGTAGAAGTACTCAGTTAAGTGCTTTTAAGCTCTCGTCTAAAACTTTCATGGAAAGCCCTGCAACACTTGCGCCATACAAACCTTTATGAGTGAAGATTTGAGCATGTGAAACATCTCTTCTCTTGATATATAACCATCACCATTCAAGTCATAAACATCAAAGCAATCTATTAAAATAAATTAAAACTTTTATTCAAGTTGAGTTTAGGGTTTACGCTGGGTGTGATCAGCATTCAGTTTCGCTACTCTATGACACTCACAATATCAATGCTGTTAATAGTAATTGACTGTCAACACAATCTTCAACTGAATTTCTAAAATCTTTAAATGTGAATCAATAATTCTAGCAGTGTGACACCACATTACACCATTCCATTACATAGACCTACATCATTATCTGGATTTACCATCTGTACTGCTATCAAAAAACATTTGTGCCTCCTATGTTAGAGAGGCTGGACCAGTTTTTGTTTCGACTCCGTGAAAATCACGGACATCTTAAATGTTTTTTACAGGACATAATACAAAGATATCACAAACAGATCAGATTCATGTTGCCCATTAGCTCTGAGAGCACCAGGGCAACAGGAAGCTCCCTCCCAACCCTCTGATAATTTTTTTTAAGGACTTCTGTTCTTATCACTGAAAGTTTTAATTGACAAAGTCATGTCATAGTGTGGGAGTTCTCACTTCACAATAGTGTTTGCTGCTAAGCTTATGTTTTCACTAAATACATGTAGCCCACAGATTGACTTGCTATAACTTCAAATGTTTGCTTTTCTCTGTAATATTTGTTATTGGTTGAGATTAATTGTGTGTTGATCTCTCTCACCAGTCCGACTTTCTGGGTGAAACAGTCAGCAATGCAACAACAACATAATTTTCTAGTCTGTGCACTCAAGCAAGCTATTTTTTAGGGTTAAACCAGGCTCCTGCCAACATCTGTGTATGATAATATATAGTTTGAACATGGCTGTATTTATACAGCCCATGGTCCCGTTCTTGCCGAAGAGAAATTTTGAGTGCTTACAATTATCATTATACATGTGGTATTAATCAACAATTAAAGGGTTTTATGTCGGGTTATGATAATTTGCCCTTGGCAGATCTGTACTTACATTTGATCTGGTCCTCCATACAGCCTCTCATGATACAAGAGAGACCAGCTACCCACTCTGTCTGGTTGATATAGCTGTCATTATCCCTGTCAAAAGCCTTGAATACTAATAAAAGGAAAACAATTGTAAATTAAATTAATAACATAATAAGTATACTGTGAACAGAATAATGTCAATACAATGGTTTCACAGATTTGAATGTGATCTTTGTCTAGAAGGGACAATACTCTAGCAACTTAGTGAATGACAAAGGCTCATGAGAGAATAACTTCTTGCTGGACCCCTTGGTCAATTTTCAGAACACCCATTGTATTTAGTCTCTTATGAAGAAGAATATAAATCTGTAGTGTACCAATCACATATATATATTATACACTGTCAAGAAATATATATACATCATACATGTATGTATATATGTGAATGTGGTGAAAATCCAATTATTATTTCTAAAAATATTGCAAAATGAGAAAATGTCAACAGACAAAAATAGACTGCATTTTTCATGGTTTATTTCTCGAAGTGCAATAACGATAAGACTAAATAAATAAGTTGACTGATTAGAATAGTCCTTGAACTAGTAATCAGTGCCTCATTTTTTTTTTAAATTTTGATTAAAACGATCCCAGTGGATTTGTTTAATCTATCCCACCTTGGAAAGTCTTATAAAAATGTAAAATACAACTTTCAGAAAACATAAAAAAAAAAATCAAGGACGAATTTCTAAAAATTGAGGTACCGTTTACTAGCTCGCTTTGTGCTCTATTCAATGGTACAAATTTGAAGTTTCTAACATGAATAGTTTCTAAAAATACGCCTTGGAAAATGTAGAGTCTGCTTAAAACTGAAGTGCCAGAAATAGGCAATTAAGGGTTTGCGACTTGTACATGTATATATGATGGGAAAACTAAATTATAGGCTCCAATTTAACTGTTTGTAATTAGAATTTCTAATTATTCCTTTCACCAAGATTTAGTTTGAATACATCACTTTTAATACAAGCAATACAATCCAAGGGGTCCAGCAAGACCTTAAACTTTTGCAGAATGCCAAAAAGGGGGCCTTGCATAACAGTGTGACATCATCTATATGTGCCACTATCCCAAATGTTGATATCAAAGAAGATCACAATTCAAAGGTGAGATTATCTCCCTTGCCAACTTTCTATGACTCACATTAGAGATGACATACATGTAGGCCTCACCAAGAAGCATTCACACAAAGCCACTACAGTAGCTTCTTTTTTATCTGAACAGTTATTTATATTGTATGTTCGTTATTTTGGCATACACAAATTTTCCCAAATTGTGATACAAAAATGATCAAGTTATTTATATTACCTACATGTATAACTGTGATTGGTTAGTACTTAGTTTTGCAGTGTGTATGAATTTGGGAAATTGTGCACAGCCAGAGTAAATTGGGAAATGTACACCAGACCTTTGCCCATAACAGGTCTAACAGAGCTGTTGGGTACATGGGCTAACGATAAGATGGCCTAGACACATGTATTGCCAAATGTAAGCTTATTATATACATGTATACTGTATGTAGCATACATGTAAGCCAAGACACGGGATTCACTTTATTTGTGGTGTTTTCATCGATCTGTTTGTTTGTTTATTTGATTGGGGTTTAACGTCATACTCAATTGTATGATGACAGATTGTCCATTTCACAATGTCCCTTGCTGCTTATATACACAGCGGTTCATAGATGTCCAAATATGTATATTTTTATTGTCATATTGATTTTTGGTTTCATTTTTTAATGCCCAACTATTTATTTTTATCACACTCAGACATAAGAAATGGAGTCTAAATTGAGTTTTTAAAAATGATGTGTTTTAAAAAACAAATTCTCAAATGGAGTTCTCAAGCTTAACTACCCATTAACCCCTGCGATTACCCGAGCCTCATCATGGGACTCACTCAAATACCTGCTGGTTTGATTGACCAATCAAAATGCTGCACAAAGAGGGGAATCATTTTATTCCATGAGTATCTTAGTTAAACATAATCTTAATTAGATCTTCTTTTATTAAGATTAAGCAACAATCTAACTTGCAAGTACATGTCCTGGGTGCAAATCTTATTTTAATCAGATTGAGCAACAACCTAACAAGTAAGTAACAGGGAGCTCAATTAGATCTGGTTTTAACTGTATTGAACAATGACCTAATTTGTGAGTTTTATCTTCAGTATATTTATAGTTGCTTTCTCAATTTTTCAAGCTATTTAGCTTCTTATTTTTTATGATTGACTTACCTCTATCCATAAGAATATCATCTGTCATTTTGAATTGATTGTGAAGCACATCTCTAAATAAATTTCTGTCCATTTTTAATGCATCATGGGTCAGAACTCGGAACATCCGCAGTAAGCAATCCACTTCATGCTTTTTATCTGAATTAAAATAAATAAATCTATTAATATTTGTACAAATAAATACATGATTCCAATTGTCATGATGGACAATTTAGCCAAAGGCAAGATGTTATTTTATTTATTGTCTAGTCCTTTCGGGGCTAGAGCAGACGTTATGTCCAGAGTTTCTAGCGGATGTAATTTCTAGTTGACTGATTGTCCTGTCCCCATTTTCTTGTGGTCATGTTACCAGAACCTTATGCTACCAGGTACCTATGGATACAATTTTGAGGCTGGGAGCTGCCTAGAAGGATTATTTTATGACTGGATCAAAGGCAGAACAGCGCAGCTTCTATAATCCTTTCAAAAAAATCGGGCTGGTCGTTATGGCATTGATATAACATGGTCGCGAGAAAATGGGGAAGGTAAGACTTCATGTAAAGCTATCCTGATCCCAAGCTAAACTTCGTTTTGACAGTCGTGACAAGTGTACATGTATTAAGGTGGTTGCCTCATACCATTCCATGGGAGCAACACCCTTTTTTTTTAATATTGCAGAAAATAATATGATGGAAACGTAATATTTAAATCTGCAAAACATGAAAAATCGAGAAATTCTAGGCATAATTTATCTGGTGGGCAACCACTGTAAAAAAAAATATGGTTCAGTTTGCCTGTGTCTAAGAAGAAACGTGTTATAACACGTGTTAGGTCGTTATGTAGAGTGGCAGACAAATGCTAAATTAACTATGAAACTAAAAAATATTAATTCAACAATAACATAAGAAAATATTATCAATCGTACGAAATAAAAGCATTGCATGTTGTTGCGAACTTTGTTGAGTGTCAAGTCAAATTCGAAAAAGATTTACAAGCAAATAACTATTGCTTTGGAACTTACATTGTGTTGTTTTTTGTAGAGATTCCACCAGCTTGGTCTGCTCTTTCCGTGTGTGTGACATGATTTTGTTCTTTTCTGGTCTTCAAACCTAGACTGTGGACACTGAATATAACATCAGGCAGCTTTATTCCAAAACTCTAGCACCTCCGTTGCTAGGCAATGTGCGCATGCGTGTCATTTTCAGTCCGATCTTAATCAGGACAAAATAATAAATAAAAACTTTATTTTTAATATTGACATATTTTTATTTCAGAATTTATATCAATTCAAAGCTAACTTCGCTCACTTGTATTTTATCCAATGAAAATATTATATTTGCGGGCATTGCCTGAAAACATGGCTGATGCCGATTCCCTGCACGACATGAGTTCGGATGTTGATCAAGATCTAAGTGCTGTTGAAGCCGATGGTGAAGATGAAGAAGTTTCTGGACAAAGGTTTTTTGCTATGAGTTTCTTTCAGTTTGTAGTAGACGGTAGTTTGTGATAAGGAAACATTTTTTTTTACACTCATGCACTGCTCACTCACACAACCTCGACACAGAACGCATGCAATGATGCATCAGGGCGAATTGTAATACTTTCCGTCGGTAAACGCTCGCCTATCTAAATGTTAAAGCAAGGACAACGGTTCTATTGGGTTGACAATATATTTGTTGTTGTCAACAGATCTGCCCCCCACCTTCAGGCCTAGCAGTATTAGCAATGAAGCCCACATACATGTAAAACTAAAAGATCCCCCCTGCTCTCTAGGGAGATGGCTGCATTAAAAACGAGTTGTCATTTGTCGCGTCTGAATTTATCAACCGATATTTTAATGTATTGGGGTCTTGACCCCACAAAGAATAAAAGTTGGTTCCCTCTCCTTATTTTGAGGGTCTACAACCATGTGTCCAGTCATTGGAGTGATATTTGTTTAAAAGTCAGTTAGTCCTGATATAACCGAGAATTCATATGCATGCATTATACATATATAATTATAGCCAGTAAGCCTAATGGCAATTCTCGGTTATGACGGTTCTATCATTTAAAACTTACCTGTGAGTCTATTTCCAGCTCCTGTGTCCTTGAAATCAGATATATATCCAAAATACAACCACCACAGTAATCAATAGCATATACGCTTTCGTTTGCATCGTCTTTTATTGTAATCCGAACAAATTTTGTCAAGAAATCGGGATAAAAACACACTAGTGTGGCAAAATCTACCAAATAGCTGACATTTGTCACCACCTCAATTTGAAAGTAGACTCATAACCGAGAATTGTCGTTAGGCTATATAATCTTATGAATTCTCGGTTATATCAGGACTAATAATCAGTAAGATTTGGTTAGCTGCTAAAATTTTCATTTCAGTTTGTTTGTGGCTGCAATATTTCTTGCCAACCATCATCTTCCAATTTAATATATTCATTTGAAGCATTAACAAAATATATATATTATATTACAATTTATTTTGACTTTCAACTCCTTCAAACGATGAGGTTAATACATCTGACAAATTGTATTAAACAAAACTCCTTAAAAAAAAAAAATAGAAGCTAGTAAACGCCAGTTGAGACGTTCAAATATACAGTGTAGGCCTAACCACGCTATAATGTGCCACAATTAACCGTTCAAACAGTTATGACCCTCATCAAACCTGGTCTCCCAATTTTGTTCAAGTAATATACATGAATAAAGTCTTTTATAACCAGTAAACCAACATGTGAATACTCCTTGGGTGGGTTAAACAACACACAACTGTCATGATACCAAGTTGTACCTAAGCGTGTACATATATGTAATGAAAGCATGTCCCCTGTGTTCAGCAAGACAAAGACTCAATCCGAAAGGTACATGTATTATTATAAGGCACAGTCGCATTATCTGGATAAAGCAAGGCACAAGGGGTGCTGTTTATGCAAAGTTTTTATAAAGTTATCAAAACTAATTTGGGGTGTAACGATACACTCCCGCTATGATTCGATACGTATCACGATATGGACCTCCCGATACGATACGTATCACGATACTGCATTTTCTTGATTCAGGCTTCTTTAGCATTAAAATTTCCCAGTTATTAATGGCAAATTTGAACTGCTTGGTAGGTTTGTTTGGTTTATTGATTGTTCTGTGAATTAAAGTCATAATAGGATTAAAATAAATATACATTTTTAATGCCTCCACCAGGATTCGAACTGTGGTCTCTGGCTAGAAAGTCCATAATACATAATTATGTGGTATCGCGATACAGGGCTATATAATATCATATCGTATCATCAGGAAAAATATCACGACACAACGATGTATTGGTGTATTGTTACACCTCTTAAAATAATCCATTTGGCTTGCCTTTATTGTTAACTGTCAACACTTTCAAAACATGTGCTTGAGATATACATGTACCAACCCATAGAGCAGACAACGGCGAAAAATGATTAGCTGTGGAGTCAGAGCCAGGCTAAGCCAACCAAATCGCAGCTGACATAGGCCTAGGCATTTTATTTAACGCTGTTTAAAGATTCAAATGCACCCATGCTAGTAGATAATTCCATAATAATTCTTTATTTTCCTCTATAATTCAGCAAAGGAATTCAGTTTTCATTCAATAAATTGAGTTTTGTCGTTCATAAATAATTGTCTGAGTGGGTAAACTTTTTTACGCAGGTTTTAGGCGTCGTGTAAAAGATACTTCTTTAAAATCAATCAGTGTTAGACCTTGATCAATGCGAAGTGAAAAATATTAGGTTAGAGGTAACTCAAACTCTCCACAACTGTATGCTCCTTGCGAGAACAGCTGGCCACCTGATGTTGCACACAAGAGCCAAGGAGATACATGTGACATGAGTGTAACTTTCAAATCCGAAAAGATGAATGAAATTTATCAACATGAATTTTTTTTCCTGTGCTTTCTTTTTATTGTGGCCCTCTGGCTAAGGGCTGTTTGTTTGAAAAGTACATGTAACAATGCTGTCTTCATTAGCACTGGAGAAAAATTAACTTTCCAACATTATGGGAACGCTTCACATCTTGGTTGTGCTATACTTGTGTCAATAATTGTTAGAATACACCACCGTCATTTAAGTTAAATACCCTGAAGCATGGCATAAATCACCAATCAATCAATCAATCTTTTTATTGTCAGTGATATCTCCTGTAGTTTCCCTTGTGGCCTCAATGCTAAGGGGAAATAACTGCTACAAGGAGAGATCTGTTATTGCCTATTTTTTTTTTTTTTTACAGTCCTCTGATTATCCAGTCTTGATCGTCTTGTTTTCATGTCTTGCCAGCTTAGTCAGGGGTGGTTTCCTTGACCCATTAACTTTGCATGTCATATGAGTGAAATAACCTTCTGTTCAGGTATCTGCATTATAAAACCCCAGTCAAACAAACAAATATTGTTGTGTATTCATTATTTTTTTTACTCGCCTGCTAGTCCCGATGGTGGATTGAGAAAGAAGAGTAAAAGACGTCGAAAGAAAACTAAGGACATGGAGAAATCGAGCGGGGACTCTGATGGCCAAACTGTTAATGATGAAGTCCATGGGGACATCAGATTGAGAATGATGGCTCAGGGAAAAGGCGACCAATCACAGTCTGGTATTGATGCAGATTCAGAAGGTCAAGCCTCACAATCAGCTCAAGAGTTCAAAGTTCAGTCACCCACAAAACCAATCAGTGGTGCCCCAGATGGTCTCTCACAAAACCTAGATGAGGAGGGAAAGATTCAGGTAAAGAAATTCATATAAAACTTCTTTAATTAAAGTCCATCTGTCAACCATCAGGTATATGAGTGAGTCACATTAAGTGGCTATGGCAATGGCAGCGTTGTTTTTACGAGGTTTCCTTTCTGTTTTCTCTCTGTTTCCACGGTAATGAGACAAGGAACAGTGTGAAGTGGACAATCTGTCGTTATACATGTATAAGTGAAATACCTTTGAGTATGCTAAAAAAACAAACAAACAAATCTTTAATTAAAAAAAAAAGAATTATAATTCCTGTAAGTTGTTTGTAAGATGTTCTAGGACTGGGTTTGCTGAAAGTCGAATCTAAAATATCGTGTAACATATTTGATAATTTGTCAGCTATGGAGGAACATTAATTTTCCAGCAGAGCATTTGTGTATAACAATTCACGTTTTTCTTTGGAAGAACATGTACACTACTGTCATATAAGTGAGATTTCTTTAAGCTGCAGCATTGCATTAAACACCAATCAATCAATATATTCTAGCAAAAAACTTTGACATGTTTTTGAGAGAGGGTAAGTTTGGTTGCACCACAGCAATGCTCGTTTCTTAGACCAGGAGGACGATTACCTGAGCAAAAAAACATTTTAGGGTTGTGCTAGTGTTGATGTACTGTTGGAATACACCACCTTTATATATAAGTGAAATATCTTGAAAATGGTGTTAGACGTAAGCATGAATGCATCAATCAATCATGTTAATACATGTAAGAAAGGTGCATGTATCTATCCACCTTTGAGTCCTACATTCACAATCACAAGATGTTCATATCTTTGATAATACTGTTGGAATACACCACCTTTATATAGTAGTGAAATATCTTGAAAATGGTGTTAGACGTAAGCATGAATGCATCAATCAATCATGTTAATACATGTAAGAAAGGT
>JAQQZZ010086413.1:0-18407 GCA_030265115.1 Mopalia vespertina
AAGTACCTGTCACTAAAGAAGAGAGAGAAAGTACCTGTTACTAAGGAACAGAGAGTGAGTATCTGTCACTAAAGTTCTTGTCACTAAAGTTCCTGTCACTAAAGAAGAGAGAGTAAGTATCGGTCACTAAAGAAGAGAGAATAAGTATCTGTCACTAAAGAAGAGAGAGTAAGTACCTGTCACTAAAGAAGAGAGAGAAAGTACCTGTTACTAAGGAACAGAGAGTGAGTATCTGTCACTAAAGTTCCTGTCACTAAAGTTCCTGTCACTAAAGTTCCTGTCACTAAAGAAGAGAGATTAAGTATCTGTCACTAAAGTACCCATCACTAAAGAAGAGAAAGTACCTGTCACTAAAGCACAGAGAGTGAGTATCTGTCACTAAATAATAGAGAGTGAGTATCTGTCACTAAAGAACAGAGAATAAGTATCTGCCACTAAAGAATAGAGAGTGAGTATCTGTCACTAAAGTCCCTGTCACTAAAGAAGAGAGAGTAAGCATCTGTCACTAAAGAAGAGAGAGTAAGTATCTGTCACTAAAGAAGAGACAACAAGTACATGTCACTAAAGAAGAGAGAGTAAGTACCTGGGCATGGGTGTTGAGTTCTCTCAGAGTTTTAGTAGTTTCTTGGACTAACGCAGTATATGCATCTCTTATAGTCTTTGCACCTGCTGAAATTTGACCCTCATAATCAAAATTAATGCCATCATAGTAACTCTGTTTGATCATATCTACTGTCTTGTTTAGCCATATCTGTCTCTCCGTGAGATTGGTTAACTGTTTTTCACTGCAATCCACTGAAATGAAAAGGAAAATTTAAATGAAGAATTATTAACACATTCTATCTGTAATAAATATAAATATAATGTTGTCCCAAAATTAGGTTTTGTTAATAAATTAAGGTTGCAACTTGAAGTCTTCAAATGTAACGGACTGTATACATCACCAAGAACATTACACCCTCATTAACATATTAAACCAGAGTTCCTGTTAACTTTATAAATACATTGCTTTCTTCACAAAATGAAGAAAACAATAAGAATGTTTACAAAGCCACATTAGTAGCAAAAGGGGCTTAATTAAGTGCAATAGAAAACAAGATCAAGGCTGAAATAATTTTGTTTGTGGAAAATAAAAATAATGCCTTGGATTAACCCAGACACATTTGATACAGCACATCTATCTGAATGTCGAGATGGATTTAAGCAACAACAAAAAGGTCTATACTCGACTAATCTGAAATCATGTATGAATTTAACTCTTATAAATTGCTTTTCTATATCTAATAAATAATGTACAAGTGACTTTTACAAAAGATTTAATTGTACCCAATTCCAGCCTGTAATATGTAACTATAGTCAATAAATGACAATATATAATATTAATATTCTACACTATTTTCCTATTACTATAAACAAAAACAAAACATAAAAAATTGAATGTGTCTTACACGAAGGACAAGTATGAGAAACATACCTAGAGGAAGAATTCTGGCTCCTTTGCTATGGGCAAGACACATTAACTCCACAGGACAATGGCCCGCCACTACCACAGTGGTGATGATTGACCAGTTATATTTATTCCAAAGATCAATAGTGTTTGTAACGGAGAAGACAAATACCTGTAAATACATGAAAACAGCAGTCAGACAAATTATCCCTATGAAAGTCAATGGTTAATGCTTGTGGTCCTTCTGGTTTTTTTTTTGATTGTGGTTTGATGTTGTACTCTATGGTCCTCTAGAGGATTAATGTTCAGTTTGTATTCACGACAGAATCTCAAAGGCAACAACCTTGATAAACAACGAAACATTTTGATAAACAACCAGCAACAGTCATGAACAACCAGCAACCTTCATGAACAACCAGCAACAGTCATGAACAACCAGCAACAGTCATGAACAACCAGCAACAGTCATAAACAACCAGCAACAGTCATGAACAACCAGCGACAGTCATAAACAACCAGCAACAGTCATGAACAACCAGCAATAGTCATGAACAACCAGCAACAGTCATGAACAATCATCAACAGTCATAAACAACCAGCAACAGTAATGAACAACCAGCAACAGTCATGAACAACCAAACATTTTGATAAACAACCTTCAAAAACAACCTTCATGAACAACCTAAAACCTTCATAAACAACCTTTATGAAAAAGAAACAACCTTCATACACAACCAACAACCTCCACAAACAACCAACAACCTTGATAAGCACTTGACAACCAACAAGTCATGAGCAATGAACAACCTTGATAACCCTTATAAATAACCATCACTTACAAACATCAACTTACATGTACAACCTTCACCAAAAACCTTGATCAACAACCTTTATAAAAAAAACAGTATAATTATTTCAATAATGACCCATTTATGGCCGATTTTGTTAGGATAATAGTTTTATAAAAAACTGTGTGAACTTCTAAATGAGGTAACTTTGTTTGAAATAGATGGACATATGTCGACCATTAGGTTGATTTGACTTGATCTATATTTAAAATGGACATTTTATGTAAGTTACAGGCAAAGGTATAGGTGCCTACATAATGTTTATGGATAACAACTTCTATTTATTGTGAAGCAACAGTTCGGTACAGATTAAAGCACAGTCCGTTATCAGGCATAATTTTCAGGCAATTTGATTACTGTGAGGGTATATATCAGCTTTTAGGTAACTGGACAAAACTCCACTCTGGGCCTCCGAGAGACTCCTCTGATTCTCAATGCACATAGAGGATCGCTACAACCCCACTGGTAAACTCTGCAAATACACATGCTGTTTCAGGCAACTGGACTTACTCGAGAAATTGACTCAACTTCAAGACAAGTTGACTCTTCCAGGCAACTGGAAAAAGTTCCACTCAACTGAACCGCTTTAGGAAAATGAATCAACTCCAAGACAAGTGAACTCCTCAAGACAACTGTATAAAGTTTCAAGCAACTAAACCCCTTAAGGAAAATGAATCAACTTCAAGACAATTTAACTCCTTGGACCTTTGGGGACATTAATCAAACTTAAGACAACTGAATTTTGGAAGTAGATAATGTTTCAAATCAACTGAACTTCTTTAAGGAAATAAATCCCCTTCAAGACAACTGAACTCCTTTGGGAACATTAATCAACTTAAAGTCAACTGAACTTTGAAAATAGATAATGTTTCAAATCAACTGAACCCCTTAAAGAAAATAAATCAGCTTTAAGACAATTGATTGCTTTAGGAATTTTTATAGGATTTTGTCCAAATATTTGATGATCAATTTGGATACAAATGTAAAAATTGAAAAGTTACCTCTTTTTTGGGTGTAGTTGTTATGAGTTGACAGAGTGTGGGGTCCTCACATGGACAGGGGTCAGACAATCCTCCTGATATCAACACACACACAATACACACAGCTAATTGAAATTGAAACGACATCCTCCTGGTTTTCAGCTAGAAGCCTGTGAACAGAAATACAATGAGTATGATAAATATCAATCAGCATATAAAAAGTGTTTCTTCATTTGAATTCTTCATTATGTATGCTTGTTAATATCCTCAGTTCTCACAAGCTTTATATCTTCATTCTAGAATGGATTATTCACACAAGTCTTCATAATGAATCAATCACTACATTATAACAATTACTGAGATCCTGGGATGTTCCTCGGACAATCTGGGGATTGTCTTCAGTGAATCACAGGAAAGATGACGGGGAAATCCTTGGTTTGAGAGAATAAGTCTTGGCATTTTCATGGTCTGCCAGTCCAATGGGCAATTAAGGAAACCACTCAAAATACCTGACAAACAAACAATGTTAAGAAAAGACAAACACAAGACACAGATGGGGGCTTGCTGAAAGTGTAGAATGTTGCCCACAATGTCCTCTATAATATGCCCAAAATTTTAAGTATCATCGAAGAAGAGTTGGTAAGAAGTAAGCAAGTTGCTATGATGAGTTTGGCAAATATATGATGTCTGAAATTGGCAGTTGAAAATTGACTATTAATTCAGTCTACGTTTAATCTCACAGTCGGTAGGTAAGCTGACGTCAAAAGATCTATAAAGTTCACTGGAAACATAAATTTAAGACTCAAATTTAACTTTATTTGTACTCAGAATTTTAAGCGGATAGCTTAGTTGTGAATAAAGGTATCAATAACTCTGTTGTCGTCTATTTTCAGTCCAAAAGGTCCAATAAGACCTTAATGAAGACCTCACAAGAGAAGCTTACTTCGTCTGCCCCTTTAGAGCATCTTCCCTAAGGGTATTTTCAAAATCATAAAATTGATAGTGTCCATTAAAACACCAAGGTCACTGAGTGCACAACTCTGTCACCATAAGGTGTTCTGTTTTGTTGGAAAATCAGTGTTCCTCCAGTGCTAAGTACAGCAGTATGTCTATATTTGAAACATACTGCCCTCAGCGAGAGGGCCCATAATCGTTACAAATTAAAAGTTCACCACCATTTGCTGGAGTAATTAAGAACTTTTTTTTGTCTCAAGTATGAAAAAGTCATAACCCAGGGATAAATATAACAAGAAAAGCCATTCAAATCCTCAAATCTTATTGCCATATCTACTAAGGTGATGGATGAATAGACAAACAGACAAAAAGAAAATATAACTACATGAATTGTCTACAAGTATGTTTATACCAGTAATCTACATGTACATGTATGTTGTTTACAGTAACACAAAAACAGGTAGGCATGCACACACATGTACTTGCCATTTTACACCCATACTTCTCTACCTACACAAAATACAGTTAAACAATACCACAGATTAGCTTAAAAACGGTGCTAGAATCTGCTTCGAAACGTTGCTCGTCAATAAACCCAGAAGTTGTATATCCATAAAATACCTTGTTATGTTAATACCACAGGTGTTAGTACATGCAGGTAAAGAAATATTGTCTTGCCGACACCAGTGTAGAGACCTTTCATTGGCTAGGGTAGCCAAACACTTAACCGAATGAGCTACATGGTCAACTGAGGACCTGGGCTCAATCCCCAGTGGAGGCATGTACATTTTTCCTTCTATACATTTAGTTGATTGAGTTGTGTTCAGTTTAACGTCGTGCTTAAGAGTATTTCACTTATATGATGGTGGTATACTTCCAAAGAGTGAACAGCAACACAATGGTAATATGAAGAGTTGTACACAAATGTTTTATTAGAAAATTAATGTTCTTCCATAGCTGAAAGCATTAATATACTTCAGCTCAATTGTCCTAATCCAGAGGACTCTCCTCAATCAGAAAATCTGACATGTTTTGATAATGTTGGATAGTTAATCTTCCTCCAGAGCTAAGTAAAGACAACACTGCTACTGTAAAAACAAACTGAATTTAACCAGAGGGTCTCTATAAGGTTTTTCTAATTTCAAGTTAGTGTTTGCACAATTGATACATATTTGCTTAATATCTCTGAAACGAAAATTAATACAAAAAAATTGTTTTTTAGATAACGGCTTAAATTTTATGTATGACCAATGTCAAAGACTTAGTGCATAGTTTACAAGAAATAAACGATTTAAATCTTTAAAATGAAGAAAAATGAAAGCAGAGAAAACAACCGTGAGAAAACATGAGTAAATGATTGAACTCTGGACTGTTTTTAGATTATGTCCAATAAATTTAATAAACAACATGTTTATTTTTAATTGAATGAAAAGGCATAATTAGGTTTTATCTCTTGCATTCATTTTTTCAATTAATAATTTAAAAAAAATGTCTTTACATGTCATTTTTAAGGGAGGTCATTAATTTTGTTCAAATACACACTCCCAACAGTCATGCAATAGATCTGTTGGAATTTTGTTAATGAACCAGCAGGTAATCAGTTCAGGTGAGATAATCACGTTAAGCCCTTCCACCAGCCGATACACATAATCTTTGAGGCATTCATTTTACAATTTAAATCTAAAACAATCCGTTCTAAAATACTTAATTTTTAATTAAAACTTTTTGCATTATCAAGATTATGAAAAAGAAGATTTCAGAAAGGTAAAATAAAAAATTTTTAAAAAAAAGGCAAAATTTCACCCCTGACTAGCTGTAGAGTCCTCAACCTCTCTCACAAAGACCTGTTATAACATACAAGAACTAAACTGTGAAGAACCTACTTGTTGTTGACCTCCACTGATAACTCCTGATTATCATTATCTTTTGTCAACAGGACTCGTGGGTTTATTCATATTTCTCAAAGGTAAACATATGGGGTTAAATATGTTAAAATCCTTTTGCCAATGTTATTGAGTTTTGAGAAATATATATTTATGTACATGTAGATAAAACATTATTTATTTTTTTAATTTGAGGTACATGCACACTTTTTCACCCGAATTACACAAATTTCCAAGGACGTCCAGTCTTGTGAGGTAAAGCTAAATGTAGGCCATGGATTTATACATGTATCACTTTAATAATCATCTAGAGGTAAGTCGGTCATAAAAGATAGGACAAGTCTGGCTTACGGTTATGGTCAGTGTTAGGTTTGGGTGTAGTTTAGGGTTAGGTTTACTGTTATTATTAGGGTTAGTATCAGACCTAACCCAGAAATAAAGAGTACGGGGTTTTTTTTCTTGGGAAGGCTATCTCAGCGGCTGTTGATTGTATATAATTCAAGGACATACATATTCACATCTAATGAAGGGCCTGCCTCTCAAAGCTGATCATTGAATCTATGAAAGAGTATTGTGGGTAGATAAACACCATAATAGATAGCAGATTTGTAATGTATGTCACAGCTGTAATACAAACACCCACCTGTATGAATACCTGTAAATCTCCGATATTATTACAGGCTAGTAACTCAACCAGGACCAAATCTCCATTCTTTGATCCCAAGCCAACACTAAAGCTTACATTACATTGAACAATAAAACTATAAACCTCAATTCAAACTATCACTAAAAAATGATGTCAAATATCTCACATGACAGCCATACCTAATTAAACCTTTACAACTACCCCAACAAAAATTTCAAGTTTGTCTGACTAAACATAATGTCAGCAGCGAGCACATAGCCACTGAGTTAAGGGGAAGTTACCTCCTGCTGGGATGTTATATGTCTGGGCATTTACCTGGTTACCATAACAACACCAGCACTGACACTACACTTATAACTCATCAAGCGATTGTAAATCAATTAACTGTAAATTTGCATTATTTAGGTAGAATATTGCATTAATCATTGGGAAAAGCTTAGCATTGGACATCTACATGTTGTTAATATAGATGTTAAACATAAAACATTTTTTCTACATATATTCTATATATTTTTAAATTTCACATAATTTATGCCCTCTGTACAATTATTGTTTTATAAAATTACCCATTGTACTGATTTAAATTCTGTTTCTGGTGAATAAACAAATACAAATACTTGCTATGTGCCACATTCAATCGCAAACAGTAACTGCCATATATACTGTAGATCAGAATGGATGTGTGGAACACAAGATATACATGCATAATAAAGGACCTCTCTCAGGTACAAAAATTGCAAGAACACTCCCTGATGTAATTAATATCGAGCTCGGAATAGTTTCAAAGCTGTAAAACAATGATGTTTTACAGCTGCAGATCAATGTGAATCTTTTAAAGCTAGTACCAAATTTAACTGTCTTACTTCAAAAAGTTTTTTCGTTTTACATTGACCCACATGACACATTTACACGAATTTTAAAGAAAGAATTATCTTTTCCTGACATATTTCCTCTATTTCTAGCTTTACATTTAGTGTGTTACCTTCTGACACACATATATAGTAGCCACGACAGAGGGGTATATTTTTGGCCAAACTTTGTGGTGCCATCGATCTGATGAAAAAAGTATTCAAACCCTGTTTTCTTCTATCTGTCTACATTTCAATTGAATAGATGCACATCTATATGTTTGACTACTCACAAAGTTGAGCATAAGCAATACAAGCATGATTTGTTACGCCCTCTTTTAAGAATAACCCACGAGTGATACTATGCTTTTCTGGCAAATGTTCAAAGCCTAACCCTGGAATGTATATACTCAGGTTTCTTTCTAATTTCCATGCGCAATGACATTTTTTTTTCATCTTGCACAATGCCCTTATAGAAACAATGAATGTGAGCTATCATCTTTTTCTCATAACCTTATCGAGTGACAGCTGACGGACACCTAATGACGGATAGTCATTCTCTTTCGATATTTAATGATTGTTAAACTTTGACAAACTAATGTCAAAATCATAAAATATACAAGAGACCTGAAGAGAGACTGAAACAAGGTTTACAAGTTATTGTTTTCTATGAAACTGGAAAATTCAGAACACCAATACAAAATTGCAAAATAGCCTACTTTCACCTGTTTTTGTTCTATCGCTGTTTGTTGTTAGCCTGTCTTTCTTCATACTTTTGCCCTTTGTTATGTGGACTGGACCTTTGAGTAACCACAAACGGCTTCAATACAAAAGACAAGATGTCAGGTTCTTTTGTTTCTGTGTATACCAGTATATAAAGCATCAAACTCTATGGAATACACATGGTCATTTGTAGGTAATGTTACAACACACACTGCTGGCCTGTAATATTTTATAATTATCACTACATTTTACCGGTATATAAAGCAAAATTAAACAAGGCTGCCAAAGAGCTTGCCTGTTCCGCCAATGAAAAGGAATGCATTCCTTTTGCCTTCATATCGCCCTCCTCTCATGTTGTTGGACATTTGCCCAAAATTTGAGAACAATCGGGCTATTCAATTTTAACACATGGTGCTTAACGCAAATTTACTTGAAAAGCTCATTGTAGTAATTAATATTCGTGTAATGAGCTGAACTGATAATATCCCTCTCCTCTCATGTTGTGGGGCATTCTTCCAAAATTTTAGGACAAAATGGCTATTCACTTTGGAGTTATGGTGTTGAATGCAGATTTACTTGAAAAGCTCATTTAAGTAATTAATATGCGTGTAATAAGCCGAGCTGATATAATTCCTCTCCTCTCATGTTTGCCAAAAATGTAAGGACAATCGGGCTATTCAATTTGGAGTTATGGTGTTTAACACAAATTTACTCGAAAAACTTGTTAGAGTTATTAATATGCGTGTAATGAGCTGAACAGATAATATCCCTCTCCTCTCACATTTACCCAAATTCTTTGCAAAATCGGGCTATTTAATTTGGATATAAAGTGCTTAACGCATAGTATACACCATTTCCTCTTAAACAGTATCACTTAATTTGCATAATTAATATGCGCAGAATTCCATATAATTTTAATAATCTCTTCCTTTCTGGTCAAGCAAACTGCGTGTAAACTTTCAAAGAAATTCCCTCAGTATATTTAATTATAGAAGCCTTTACATGGCTGATGCCCATGCCAAGGGTATGACATAAGCTCACCTTACTTCGTACAGGCGGGCCAAATAAAAAAACTGAAGCAAATAACAAGAGACTTTGATTTTCTGTTTTATTTTGACACTGAAACAATTCTGTGTCACAACAAATATACCAAATAAACACAAATATTGAATCCTATCACAATTTGCCATAAATTTGTCAACGTTTAATTTTGAAAAATAAATATAACAACACAAAAATTATTAAATCAATTATCAAAAATATTCAATAAACATTTTGCATCATGTATCAAGGAAATGTCGAGGGTTTGTGTTTCTTGCTAAATAATTACTTTAAAAGACACGACAGATGAGGACATGAAAGAAGAACTTTTTTATCCATCATGTGTCCATTGTTAACTCCACAGTTACTGTTTCATTACCTATTACATCAGTCAGTAGAGAAAACTGCTACACTGAACAATGCCCGTCACTACCCTGCCTTAAAATCACATATTGTTTTTGTGGGAGAAGGGGCGAGGCAAGTATACCTCACCAGAATTCGTCAGGAGAATAGGAAGAATATTTTTGGAGCAGCCCCCCCCCCCTCTCTTTGAAGAGGGGGGGGGGGGGGGGGATGCTCAGCAAAGATTTTCTTCTCAGCAAAAATCTCCCCTGTCAGCAAAGATTTTCTTTCCATTGAGTTGTTCTGTAAACTTCATGTAACAGCTCTGTCCATGTTTAAATGAAGACTTATCATCGCTGATTGAATAGACTTTCCTGAGAGTAAACAAGCATAAAACCAGCATAGAAAACGGCTGGTGCTACAATGGGTAACCAAAAGATCACTGTTTTTACAAATCAGTCAATTGATGTAGCATACCGTGGATGAAACTATTATCCAATGACTGCAAATTCTCAAAAATGAAATGTTTTGGTTTGTTTGTTTCATTTATGGGCTTTAATGACTTACTTAAGGTTATTTCCCTCATATGACGGCGTACCAGCCCAATGGGTGAAGGAAACCACCCTCGACACCATGAGCAACAAAAAAAGATAAGACAAGACAAAAAGAGGACAATCACAGGAAGGAATTCAAAGACATCACAAAAGAGCTTTGGCGAGGGAGTCCCACATTTCTTGTCTCTGTTTCTGAGCCTCAGGCGTGTCAGAGTAGTCCAATGTGTCAGCCTGCCACATCCCTGCCCCACGCAATCCTAACTTTGGCACTAACTTATACTTGATTCCAAGACTCTCAGGGTCGTCATACCACACCTGGTGGGATTTGTGATCAACACCATTCTGAAAGTTATCAAACACACCAAAAATAAAGCCATGCCACAGCACAATTGAGCAAGTTTAAATACTCAAAAAATGTCTACTTTTTGTTTTTAGCACTAAATGCTTATCATCTGACTGTAAGCCACTGCATCCGATGGTTAAAAGAATGTTTGCTCGATTGGGGTTTAGCACCCTACTTACGGTTATTTCACTCATAGGACGGCCTGCCAGCCCAAAAGGTGAAAAAAAAAACCTACCCTAGACACCACTGGCAAGAAACAAGGACAAATACATGTACATCACCAAACAGACCAGCTTCCTGTTGTCCGTTAGATCAGAGAACACCAGAGAAAGAGGAAGCTCCCTCCAATTGACAAAAAAAAGCACAGTTTGCGTTTAATATATACAGTTTTCCACCGTAATAAGGCAAGGATCAGTGTGAAGTGGACAATCCGTCGTCATATAAGTGAAATACCCTTGAGTACGACGTTAAACCCCAATCAAACAAACAAACTAAAAATGTTCTATATTGCAGGAGGAGGATGAAAAAGATGGTAAAAAGAAGAATAAGGACAAGAAAGATAAGAAAACAAAGGATAAAGATAAAGATAAATCAAAAGATAAAGATATGGAGAAAAAAGATGAAGGAGAAAGTGAAGATGAGAATGAACATAGAGAAAACAAAGATAATAATCAGAATGAAAAAGATACAAATGATGTGGAAAAAGATAAAAAAGAGGAAGTGGAAAAGAAACCCCCAACGAAAAAGGTAGGGCTCCTTATAAGTTTGAGAATTTAAACTGATTCATTTTATGAATTCAGTTTGGATTTCACATTGAAGAAAATAATTGAGCAGACGACTGTGCCGAAAATGAGCAAATGTGTTAACATTTGTAAGCAATTGTTGTGATCACATTATGTTTGACATTCCTTTAAAATATCCACTCTGGCTAAGGGCAGTTTGTTTGATGCTGTGGAATGCTGTCTTCACTTAGCACTGGAGGAAAATTAACTTTCCAACATTATGTAAACACTTCACATTTTATAGTTGTGCTAGTGTCAATTATTGTTGGAATACATCGCTGTCATATAAGCGGCATACCCTTAAGCACGGTGTAAAACACCAATCCAGTGGACCACCAATCTATCAATCAATCCATTAATTAACCATTCAAAGAAAAACATCAAGGATTCATTTAAGCCAAAATTTTACAACTAAACTCTGAAATGTATTTTTTTTTATATATGTAAATTGAGTTTTTTACCAACCAGTTCAGAAATATAATTGAGCTTCTTCTTTGATAACATTTTAGTTTTCAGATGGGTCTATAGCACACAATTTCAGCTAACCTCAGTAGCAAATTCGGTTTATGGCTTAAAAAAATTAGAAAATCAGTTTACAGCAGATATAAAGTTTAATTTTGAACAGAATGTTGGTTCGTAAAACTGACATGTATGAATCACTTTACTTGTTTTATTCTTTTAAACACCAAAAAGTCAGTTTACATCAGTAGAATAAATTTGTTTAAAAAAGCATTTGTTTCCTAAAGCGGACATGTTGAATTCCTTTACATGTTGTGATTTTCTTTTGGTGAATATGACCTATTTGCACCTGTAAATGAACACACCATGGTTTATTCTGCTTTCTGTTTCAGTCTCGGACATGCACAATATTATGATCTTCTCATCGCCTTGCCTTTATTATCACACTGCTTAAGTCAAATCACCTCGGTTTGATGAACATTGTACTGCCAAGGTATATATTTTGCCGCACCCAATCCTGAAACCATTCCGCCATCGTACGGACACAGCCATATTGTTTGATAAAACTGTCTTTGTTGGTCAGTCCTTCATCACAACTTGTACATTACTAGCTGGGTTCAAGTGAAATGTTAAAATGATACTTGTGCCAGGTGGGGTATGGAGAGACATGTGTATGTCTACATGTAGTTCATGTGGAATATAATGTCTATTACTGGACTCCCCACCAGCAAGAATTCCGGCACTGATTTTAGCAGAATTTCCAAATATGGAAAATAAGTTGTGTCTAAAATGAGACAAAATTAATGGCTGTATTTTTACTGTATTAATACACAAGTGGTGTAATTGTGAACAAAGTAAGCTTTATTTTACTGTAAAATAAAGATAACTATGTTCGGTATTACACTGCAGTTTAACACCAAAATCTTCAGTTGAACTACTAGCATTCAGCAGCAATCTTTACCAAATAGGCTGTAAAAAGGTAATTGTACCGTTTTATAGACATCTTTTCTCATTTATACAAAACTTATTTTGTGTATTATAAGTTTGCTGTATATTTAAATTGTAAAGTCAAAAATCAATGACCATCATCCATGCTATTTCTATGTTCAGATGATGAAATTTGCCCCTCTAATATCATACACGATCCACCATTCTTATGAAGCAGCCTTTAAAATGAAATCTCTGAACTGTTTATTAGATAAAAAAAAATCACAATTAAAGAATATTGTGACAAATATTTTCAAATTCATCAAATTATATACCAATGACTTTGATCAGTCAAAATTGTATATTGTAATTCATGTTGTAAATATTTTACATTTTTTAGTCCGTTTTGTTTTTTTAAAAGAAAGCCTGTGATACTATATAAATTGGTTTAACTTATTTATTGTTAATATTTGTAATTGATGTAGATTTTATCAAATGTTTTTATAATAGAATACATTTTTAGAATGCTTCTTTGATTATATACCTGCATACAGTAGTGTGTTAGAAGTACAGTGACAAGTTCACGTTGGAAAGAAAGTTAGCCACTGGATTAGCAATTGGATTTGAGATAGACGTTAAACTTTGTGTGATGTCATCTTATAGTGGATTAAACTTAACAGGCCTTTGAGCGAACAGCCCCTGGTTTGTAATGAAGGAAGATTAACTTTCCAACGTGATCAAAACGCTTTACATTTTATGGTTGTGCTAGTGTCAATTATTGTAAGAATACACCCCCATCATATAAGTGAAATAACCGTGAGCATTGCGTTAAACATCAAATAATTAACATATAGTATTGCCATATCAGCTGAAGTAATTTTAAGAAAGGCTTCCACAAGGATCCAAAATATTGTAGGAGGCTGTGTCCTGCTGGTTACCTGGCTTTCCTTCACCTATTTGCTGAACTGCTGTCGTATGAGTGAAATAAATATAACCATAGTGCAAATCACATGTGTAATAACCATAGAAATGGCATTAAACCCCAATCAAACTTAAGAATGGCCTAAAACCGCAATAAAACGATATAACAAGACCCAGACCTGCCTATCCGGTGTAGTCTGGAGTATTTTGTACACATAATTAAAGTTAAATACACCAATAAGCCATCAAAATACACAGAGAAATTAATATTCTCTGCTATGCTGTAACACAAAATGGTAACAAAATACTCCTAAAAAGCAATTTTTTACACATCAATTTGTTCTAGGGTAGGCAGGGTCTGAGGACCTGAATTTTGCATGCACTTGTTTTTGTCTAAATTTCGTCATGCCTATGAATTTCCCATGATGCCTTTTACTTTACTAATTGAACTGTGAAAACGTTGAAAAGAATTATGTTTATAAAATTTGTGATACAATATTTTTTCATTGTACAACATTTTGTTAAAATGGTTTCAAAGCCTTCACCAATATAGTCTGAATAAAAAAGATTTTTATAAGATACAGATGGTTTTTAAAAAAATCTATGAAATATTGTTAGGTTTTGTAGATGTTTGTTAACAATTTGTATCCCGTGTTGCCTTGACTACGTGAAATTTGATGGTTTTTCTGTGTAAGATTTGTTGTTTCTTCTCCCGTCCAATTTTACCAAATAACTTTTTACTAGATATAGGCAGGATTATTTTAACATATATGCAGGTGTCATTTATGTTTGGATTAATTCTATATTACACATTGTTACTCCCATCCAGTTTTAATATTGTTATCTCATTGTACCTTTACAAACTTGTTATTCGAAAGATCTGTCCCATGTTGCCGTATACAAACTTGTTTATGTTGAATTTTGTTGTCCCATTTACTGTCCATTCTAACTAGTATATAACTTTTAGGGGTATCCTATGGCACTTTGTAGCTGATTGTAGCTTTTTAATACAACACTCACCCATTTTTATGATATTAAATGAATAAAAAAACAGTGTAAACTAGATTCCCTTTAATAGAAATAAATGTACTGTTTATGTCCCTTGATGTTTTTAAAGCGCTTTTTGATTAAAATTGTTGCCACCCATTTTACCCCAAAACCTTGTTTATTGTTGTCACCTTGTCCCTTTACAAACTTGTTATTTGAGAGATCTTGTGTTCCCTGCTCTTGGCACCATTAATTAAAAATTTGTAACCGGTTTGATGCTGGAGTGACTTTTGTTGGAACATGTGTTGTATGTTTACTGTTGATATCACCTTTTGCCTTTGCGAACTGGACTGGGCAGTTGGGAGCCTACTGTTGCCCTTGTGTTCTCTGAGGCAACAGAGGCAATCTCTTTAAGGTGTGTTTGTTTTGTCTTGTGATTTTCCGATCATCTGTTTTTATTGCCAGTGATGTCAGGGGTGGTTAACTTCTCACTTTGGGCCAGTCAAATATGTTGGGGTAGCCAATCAGTAGCCCCGTAACATATTTAAAACAAAATCTGTTACAAAGCATTAAGTTGGCTGTTTAATCTATCTGTGAAAAATGCCTAGCTAGTGATATCTGTCCTATATATTAGAAAAAATTATAAGTGTTATATCATGTATGTGTTTTTACAGCTTTATGATCAGTTTTCATTGTGTATTAAAAAAAAACGAATCAATGTTAAATAAAATTAGATCTGAAAATAGTTGAGATTTTTTTGGAATTTTAGTTGAATCTTTGAATAAGGTTATCAACAAAAAAAAAATTTGCCTTAAAATTGTTAGCAATATAACATACAGGAGAATGTCCATAGATATGTAATAAAGTTACCTATTTGTAATTTAGAGGGGAAAATAACAAAAAACGTAAAGTGAATAGATATTTTGTAAACAAAAGTTATAAAAAATGTTGTTCAGAGCATATGGATAGCTTTCGTTATCACAATCTAGTTAATTTGATAACCGACTTGTTACCTTTGGATAGTGGACATTTCACACCATATCTCTTCTCTCTTTTTAGTGTTGATTATTATTTGATTAAAATTCACTAATATCATTTCAAGACCCTTTTTTGTTAAGTATTAAGAGAGGTTCTAGTATGGTAATGATTATGATGAATATGTAGTCAATGTAATTGAGACAGAAATGGTATGGCATGTATGGTCCACCATATGGGAATTACCAAGTCAGTTGCCAGATTGGCTCTAATGCAATTATAAAAGATATCCATTCACTCAAAACAGAATTTTTCATAACTGCAGATTACAGGCTATCCAGTCACACTCTATATACACTTTATACTTTATATACATGTATTGCTATCAAACCATTCAATGCTGGATAAAACATGCATGCTATGCGTTCTCCATAGAACTGTTTTATACATTAATACTCAATATACACGTAAGGGTAGTTTCACATGTATTTTATGTTTGCAGTAGTGCCTGCTGTCTCGTCATTTCTAAAGACTGGACATAATAAAGAATAAATAAAAAGTTATAATTAAAAAAGATGTATGACGAGTTTTGATTCTATAAATTAGTTATGTCTAATAATATCACTGTATATCGGTATGTTTTGAAATAAAAAGGGACTGTGGTTCACTTGTCGACTGCTGATCATCTCCCAAGTTCAAGTCCCCCAGTGAACACAAGGGTACTTTATGTTGAGCTTTTTTATGTTGTGTCCTGGTTTTTCTTGTCATGTAAGTAAATGGACAATATGTGAACTACCAGGGTTTTTTTTTTTAATTATTTGAACAAAGAAATAGATTTTACCACAGGGGAGTCTTCCCTACTAGAGAGGTTAACTTTTTTAATGTGTTTTTTTCGTTTTCATTGAACTTTCTTCTTCATGAAATTTCTTAGAATATTTCTTCATATATTGCGAATCAAGTGTTTGACTTCCTTACTCCACTCAGCCCTTTGATAGTGAGCAGTTGTCTGCCTCCTGCTGGTTAATCCTATAAGCCTATGCTAACAGTCATCCCACTTTCCCAGTCCTTCAGATCTTCCTACTGCCTGAGTTCAACTGTTCACAGTGTGAGTTGTAAATTTCAGACAGATAGAGGTCTATTCAGTTATTTTCTCTCACCCCTACGAAACTGTCTGATAATTAGAATGTCTGAAAGATTAGAAAAAAACAGTACCCTTTATTTTAATGGCAAACCCTAGACAAGCAAACCAACAAAATCACTGTCACAGAATGTGATGTGAAAGTTTGAAGACTTCTTTCATTGAATGACTCTTCCATACAGCGGTTAATCGTATTATAGGTCTAGTAACAGGAGTGATGGCTTAACACAAACAGACTATAAAACCATTTTAGTTACATCCCCTGGACTTGTGATCTGACTCGATATTATTTCAAACAACATTTGAGTATATAGGTTCTTGATAGATATGGGCCATGGTTTAATGATTAACGTGTCTGGCTACTGATCCTCTTTTAATGTACCACTCACAGGATCAATTGCCCTTTCTGCGTTCAATTATCTCCCTAGGTGAGAAAAATCCCAGTGATCAATAGGAGTCTTGTCCCATGATAAATGTTAATCACCCTAAATTCCTTTATGAATTATTGTCACCATTTTGCTATTTGTTAAAATATTGTAGAATCTAAACAGCCAAATTTATGTTTTTTGAGAAAAACTGATAATTTCTAATGAAACAAAGAGTTTCCGTAAACTCAACATATGACATGGGGGCCATATCATAATACGACCGATTTTCATCAGGCGTATAAAAATGCGACATCTTCATCCTACGCTCAATTTATAATTCCTCTAAATAGCTTCCAAATTAGTTATTTGATGGCTGAAATTTTAGCCTTTTTCCATTGCAGTTAAAAAATCAATAGTTCTCAGAAAACCTGGCAGAGTTGTGAGAGCACATTGGGTATTAAAGACTGCTTAAAAACAACAATTGAGGTAGGAATTAAAGACATAGTCCTACAGTTAGCCACAATGAATTTCTTGTTTCAGTCACTATGTTAACTTATGGAGGATGGCTGGCTTAGCTACTATTGCAGGTCACTCATGAAAACAAGCTCTGGGGTAAATACATTGCGAAGTGGGCACAAAGAACTTTTATTCTATTTTTTGTACCAATCACAAGTTGTCTCCCTTGTAATGGTTCAAATATAAATGCCACTTAAACTAGCTGAAGGGGGACAACTTAAGTGAGAATAAGTCCCACAATTTTATGGTACATCTAGTTTTTGCCCCTTAAAAAAGAGGAAAAGTAAACTCGCTCAGGAACGAAAATAGAAAGAACATCCAGATACAAATATCACAGTTGGAATACTTTCAAAGCATCCAGGCAATTAACAAATCTCTAAAAAAAAATTCATGCAGTATGGTAAATACATCGGCAAAAGATAATAAAAATGTTCTAATGTTACAATAAAGAATTGTGTTTTCTTCATGGATTTCTGGTATTTCTAGCTTTCCAAAATGCTGTAGTTCCAAAAATATGTCTAGTTCACATTTACGAATTTTCTTGTAGCACTCTTGGAATGTTGTTGCCAATTTGTGAATAGTTGGCTCAGTGGTTCGGAGTGTACTGTAAATCACCTATAATTTCGACCATAATATGGCTACTTTAAAAGATATGGTTCCTGGGAAACAAATTTATGTTTTCTGACAAATCCTGATATTTTCTAACTGAAAAATGTTTAATCTGC